>RXID01015820.1:0-17203 GCA_005019695.1 Trichopus zeylanicus subsp. travancoricus | reverse complement strand
AGTAGTAGTAGATGTTGTTGTTATACTAGTAGTTATGGAAGTAGTAGCAGTGGTTGTAGCATGAGTTGGAGTAGGAGTCGTAGTAGGTATAGTCGCAGTTGGAGTAGGCGTCGTAGTAGGCATAGTAGTAATTGGAGTATGGGTAGTAGTAGTAGCAGTACTAGGAGTAGGAGTAGTAATAACAGTAGTTGTAGTAGAAGCTGCAGCAACAACATTAGTAGTTGGAGTAGTAGTAGTAGGATTAGTAGTAGTTGTATGTGTTGTACTAGTAATAGTAGTAGTTGTTGTAGCTGTTGTGTAGCAATAGTAGTCGTATTAGAAGTAGTAGAAGTAGTAGAAGTAGTAGTGTAGTAGCAGTAGTAGTAGTATTAGTAGTAGAGGCAATAGTAGTAGTATTAATAGCAGAAGTAGTAGTAGAAGCAGTAGTAGTAGCAACAACAATAATAGAAGAAGTAGTTGTAGTAGTAGTATTAGTAGTAGTAATGGTAGTTATAGTAGTATTAGTATTAGCAGTAGCAGCAGTAGCAGCAACAGTAGTAGTAGTACTCAGAGTATAGTAGTAGTAGTAGTACTAGGTGTAGCTGTAGTTGTAGTGGTCGTAGTAGCAGCAACAGCGGTAAGAGTAGTTGTAGTAGTAGTAGTAGGGGTGTTGTAGTAGTAGTAGGAGTGTTCGGATTATTAGGTAGTCGTAGAAGTTTCAAGAGTGTTCGGAGTAGTAGTAGTAGCAGGAGTAGTAGTTGGAGTAGTAGTAGTAGTAGTAGTAGCAACAGTAGTAGTAGATGGTGGTGTGTTAGAATTAGTAGTAGTAGTAGTAGTGTTAGTATTGGTAGTAGTAGGAGTAATAGTAGTAGCAATTGTACTAGTAGTAGAAGTAATAGTTGTAGTAGAAGTTGTTGATGTTGTTGTTGTTGGTGGTGTTGTTGTGGTTGTAGTGATCGTAGTGGTAGTAGTAGTAGCAGTAGTTGTAGTAGGAGTTTGAGTATGAGTTGTTTTAGGTGTAGTTGTAATAGGAATAAGTGTAGCAGAAGAAGTAGGACTAGTTGTAGCAGTAGGAGTTGGACTAGGAGTAGTAGTAGCTGTAGTGGTAGGAGTAGTAGTAGTAGTAGCTTTAGTTGTAGTAGAACTAGTAGTAATGTCAGTATTAGTAGTCGTAGTAACAGTAGTAGTAGGAGTTGTAGTTGTAGCAATTCTACTTGTAGTAGTAGTGGTGGTGGAAGTGCTAGTTGTTGTAGTAGTAGTAGTAGTCGTAGTAGTTGTTGTTGTTGTTGTTGTAGTAGTAGTCATAGGAGTTGGAGTAGGGGTATTAGTAGGTGTCATAGTAGTTGGAGTATGAGTAATAGTAGTAGTAGTATTAGTAGTAGCAATAGTAGTTGTTGTTGTAGCAGCAACTGCAGTTGTGGTAGTAGCAGTAGAAGTAGCAGTTGTAATTATTGTAGCAGCAACATCAGCAGCTACAACAGTAGTTTTTGTAGTAGTGGTATTACAAGTAGTAGTAGTAGTAGTAAAAATAGTAGTTGTAGTAGTAGAAGAAGTAGTTGCAATGGTGGTTTTAGTAGGTGTAGCAGTAGTTGTACTAGTAGGAGAAGTAGTAGGAGCAACAACAACACTAGTAGTAGTAGCAGTAGCAATAGTAGTGTAGTAGTGCAATCGTAGTAGTAGCAGTAGCAGCAGCAGTAGTAGTAATTGTAGTAGTAATAGTAGTTGTAGTGCAGTTGTAGTAGTAGTTGAAGTAATAGGAGTAGTAGTTGGATTTGGTGTAGGAGTGGGAGTAGTAGTCGACGTTGGTGTAGGAGTAGGAGTAGTAGTTGTAGCTGTAGAAGTAGTAGTGTTAGTATTAATAGTATTACTAGCAATAATAGTAGTTGTAGTTATAGTAGTAGCAGTAATAATAGTTGTAGTAGTAGTTATAGTGGTAGTTGTAGTAGTGGTAGCGGTAGTAGTAATAGTTGTTGTAGTAGTAGTAGTAGTTGTTGTTGTTGTTGTTGTTGTAGTTGTTGTTGTTGTTGTTGTTGTTATTGTTATACTTGTAGTTGTAGAAGTAGTAGCAGTGGTAGTACTATGTGTTGGAGTAGGAGTCCTAGTAGTTGTAGTAATATTTGGAGTATGGGTAGTAGTAGTTGACAGAGAAGTAGTAGCAGTAGGATTTGGAATACGAGTGGCAGTAGCAATAGTCATAGGAGTAATCAGCATAGTAGTAGAAGTAGTAGTAGGAGTAGGAGTAGGAAGAGTAGTAGTTGTAGTAGTAGTAGAATTTGGAGCTGAGCTACAACATTTATGGTTGTAGTAGTACTAGTTGTCGTATTCGTAGTAGTAGTAGTTGTTGTAGTAGTTGATGGACCAGTAGCAGGAGTAGTAGTAGTTGTAGTATTTGATGTTGAAGTAGAGGTAGTAGTAGTAGTTGTTGTTGTTATTGTAGTAGTCATTGGAGTAGTAGTAGTAGGAGCACTAATAGGAGTAATAGTAGTAGTTTTAGGAGTAGTAGTAGTATTAGTAGTAGTTGTTGTAGCTATTGTGTAGTAATAGTAGCAGTAGTAGTCGTATTAGTAGTAGTAGCAGGACTAGTAGTAGTAGTAGTAGTAGTAGTAGTATTAGTAGTGGCAGTAGCAGTAGCAGCAGCAGTAGTGGTACTACTAGTATTAGTACCAGCAATAACAGTACTAGTAGTAGTAGGAGGAGGAGGACGAGTGTTTGCAGTGGTAGTATTAGTACAAGTAGCAGTAGTAGTAGTAGGAATTGTAAGAGTAGTAGTAGTTGTAGAAGTAGTCATTATAGTAGTAGTAGTAGCTGTCGTAGTAGCTGTAGCAGAAGAAGTAGCAGTAGCAGTAGTTGTCGTGGTAGTAGCCGCAGTTGTAGTAGCTGTAGTACTAGTAGTAGGAGTTGTAGTTGTAGTTGTTGTAGGAGTGTTGGGAGTAGTAGGTAGTCGTAGAAGTTGTAGGAGGGTTAGTAGTAGTAGTAGTAGTAGTAGTGGTTATTGTAGTAGTAGTAGTAGTAGTAGCAGTATTAGTAGTAGTAGTAGTAGTAGTAGCAGTATTAGTAGTAGTAGTACTAGTAGTAGTAGTTATAGTTGTGTGAGGGTTATTAGTAGTAGTAGGAGGAGGACAAGTAGTAGCAATTATACTAGTTGTAGAAGTTGTAGTAGTAGTAGTAGTAGTAGTAGTAGTAGTAGTAGCAACAGTTGTCTTGGTGGTGGTGGTAGTAGTAGTAGTAATTGTAGTAGTATTTGTCATTTTTCTAATAGTAGTAGTGGTTGTTGTAGTAGCAGAAGTAGAAGTAGGAGTTAGAGTAGGAGTTGTACTAGGCAGAGTAGTAGTTGGAGTAGGGGTAATAGTAGCAGGAGGAGTAGTAGTGGAAGTAGGAGTTGGATTAGTAGTACTATTAGGAGTAGTAGTTGGCGTAGTAGGAGTAGTAGTAGTAGCTATAGTATAAGTCAGAGTAGGAATAGTTGAAGCAGCAGTAGCAGCAGCAGTAGTAGTAATAGTAATAGTTGAAGTAGTAGTAGTAGTTGTAGTAGAAGTAGTACGAGTAGTAGTAGTAGTAACAAAAGTAGTAGTAGTAGTAGAAGTAGCAGTTGCAACTACAGCAGCAGCA
The DNA here is from genome assembly GCA_005019695.1 of Trichopus zeylanicus subsp. travancoricus. Lineage (NCBI taxonomy): Eukaryota > Viridiplantae > Streptophyta > Magnoliopsida > Dioscoreales > Dioscoreaceae > Trichopus > Trichopus zeylanicus. Next base: position 13,615 of record RXID01015820.1, on the reverse strand, counting down.
ACAATAGTAGTTATTGTCGTTGTTGTACTAATAGAAGTAGTAGCATTAGTAGTAATAGTAACAATCATAGTAGCTGGAGTAGTAGTAGTATTAGCAATAGCTGTAGTAGTAGTAGTAGTGACAGTGACATTTGTAGTAGTAGCAATAGTAGCATTAATAACAATAGTAAAAGGTGTATTAGAAGTTGTATTTGTAGTTGTAGTAGTAGTAGTAGTAATTATAGCAGAAGTACTTGTATCAATCATTAGTAGTAATATTAGTAGTACTAGTAGTAGTTGTTATAGTATTAGTAGTAATTGGTTTATTAGTAGCAGTAATAGTAGTAGCAGTACTAGAATCCGTAATAGTCTTAGTAGTTGTAGCAGTAGCAGTTGTAGTAGTGGTAGTTGTAGAAGTAGTAGGAGGAGTCGTAGTAGTAGTAGTAGTAGTAGTAGTAGTAGAAGTTGTAGCAGTAGCAACAGGAGTAGTAGTAGTAGTCGTAGATGTCGTAACAGCCTCAGCAGGAGTAATAGTAGTAGTAGTTGTTGTTGTTGTTATTGTTGTTGCTGTTGTTGTAGGTATACTTTTAGTAGTAGCAGTAGTCGTAACAGAAGTAGTAGTAATAGTAGTTGTAGAAGAAGTCTTAGTAGTAGAAGTAGTAGTAGTAGAAGCAGTAGGAGTAGTAGTTGTAGCAGTAGTAGTTGTAGTAGCAGTAGTAGCAGTGGTAGTATTAATAGTAGTAATAGTAGTAGTTGTTGGAGTAGTAGCAGTGCTAGTCGTGGAAGTGGTAGTAGTAGTGTAGTAGTAGCAATAGTGATAGTAGTCATAGAGGTAGTAGTACGAGCAGTAGCAGTAGTAGTAGAAGTAGTTGTCATAGTTGTCGTACTAGCAGCAACAGAAGTTGTAGTAGTGGTAGTAGCAGTGCTAGAAGTATTAGTCATAATAGTAGTAGTAGCAGCAGCAGTAGTAGCGGTAGTTGTTGTTGTTGTAGTAGTAGTAGCAAAAGTAGAAGCAGTAGTTGTAGTAGCAGAAGTAGTATTTGTAGTATAAGGAGGAGGTGGTGGAGTAGTAGCAGTAGTAGAAGTAGTAGTTGTAGTAGTACTAATAGTAGTTGTAGAAGTAGTTGCAATAGCAGTAGTAGTAGTTGTTGTGGTAGTAGTAGGGGTAGTAGTTGTAGCATTAAGAGTAGAAGAAAAAGTAGTAGTAGTAGTGGTGGTGGTGGTGGTGGTACAAGTAGTTGTAGTAGTAGTTATGGTGGTAGTAACAGTAGAAGTAGTTGTCGTAGTAGTAGTTGTAGTAGTAGTACTAGTAGTAGTAGTAGTAGTCGTAGTAGTAGTAGAAGTAGTAATAGTGGTAGTAGTAGTTGTAGTAGTTGAAGTACTAGTAGTAGTTGTTGTAGAAGTAGTTGTATTAGTAATAGTAGTAGTAGTACTAGTAATGGTAACATAAGTAAGAGGAGTAGTAGTAGCTGGAGGAGTTGCGATACAAGTAGTAATAGCAGTAGTAGTACCTGTAGTAGTCATTGTAATAGGAGTTGGTGTAGGAGTAGGGGTAGTAATATGAGAAGTGGTAGAAGTAATAGAAGTAGTAGTAGGAGCAGTAGTAGTTGGAGTCATAGGAGTAGAAATAGAAATAGTAGCTGTAGTAGCTGTAATAGTAGAACTTGTAGTAGTCACAGGAGTAGTAGTTCTAGTAACAAGAGTTGTAGTAGTAGTAGCAGCAGTTGCGGTAATAGCAATTGTAGTAGCAACAACAATAGTAATTGCAGAAGTAGTTGTAGTTGTTGTAGTAGTACTACTAGTGGTAGTAATAGTAGTAGAAGTACTTGAAGCAATAGTAGTCGTAATATTAGTTGTAGTAGTAGTCGTAGTAATAGTATTAGTAGTAATAGGTGTAATGGTAGTAGTGGTAGTAGTAGCAATAGTAGTAGTTGTAGAAGTTGTAGTAGTAGTGTTAGTAGTCATAGTAGTATTGATAGGAGTAGTGGTAGTAGCAGTAGGAGTGCTTGTAGTAGTAGTAATAGTAGTAGTAGTAGTAGCAGTAGGAGAAGTAGTGGAAGTAGTAGCATTAGTAGTGGCAGTTGTAGAAGAAGTCGTAGTTGCAGCAGTAGTAGTTGGAGCAAAAGTAGTACCGGTAGTACTAGTAGTGGAAGTAGTAGAAGCAGTAGCATTAGTAGTGGTAGTAGTAGTAGAAGCCATAGTAGTCGCAGAAGTAGGAGTTGTAGTAGAAGTAACAACAACAACAACAAAAGCAACAGTAGTAGCAGCAACAATAGTAGTAGCAGTAGTTGTTGTAGTAGCGGCAGTAGTTGTAGTAGGAGTAGTTGTATTAGCAACAATAGCTACGACAGTAATAGTAGTAACGACAACAGAAGTAGCAGCAGCAATAGTAGTAGTAGGAAGAGTAGTAGTAGATGGAGTTGTTGGAGTAGTAGCAGGAGTAGTAGTAGCCGTAGGAAAAGTAGTTGAAGTAGTAGTAGCAATAGGAGCAGTAGCGACAAGTGCTGTATTAGCAGTAGAAGTAGTAATAGTTATAGCAGTAGCAATAGTAGCAGCACCAGCCACAGTAGTAGTAGTTGTTGCGGTAGTAGTAGTAGCAGCAGTAGCAGCAGCAGTAGTAGCAGTAGTTGTAGAAGTAGTAATAGTAGTGGGAGTTGTAGTAGTAGCTAAAGCCATAGTAGCAGTAGATATAATAGAAGCAATTCTAGTAACAGTAGTTATTGTAGTAGTACTAATTGCCGAACCAGCAACAGTAGCAATAGCAGTAATAGTAGCAGAAGTAGAAGTAGTAGTAGTATCAGCAGTAGCAGCAGTAGTATTTATAGTAGTATTAGTAGTGGTTGTAGTAGTAGCAGTACTAGTAGTAGTTGTAATTGTAGTAGCAGTAGTAGTTGTTGTAATTGTTATTGTTGTAGTAGCAGACACAACACAGTAGTAGTAGTTGTTGTAGCAATAGAAATAATAGCAATAGTAGTAGTATTAGTCGTAGTAGTAGTATTAGTCGTAGTAGTAGTAGCAATAGTAACAAATGTAGTAATAGTAGTGGAAGAACTAGTAGTGGTAGCAGTGGAAGTACTAGTAGTGGTAGTAGTAGTAGTCGTAGTCGCAGTTGTAGTAGTGCGAGTAGTAGTAGTACTAGTAGTAGTGTTATTAGTGTGAGTACTAGTAGAAGAAGTAGTAGTAGTAGTGGGAGTAGTAATACTTGTCATAGTTGTTGTAGCAGAAGTAGTAGGAGATGAAGTAGTTGGAGCAGAAGCAATAAAAGTAGTAGTAGTAATAGTAGTAGTGGTAGTAGTAGGAGGAGAAGTAGTAGTAGTAGTAATAGTAATAGTAGTAGTGGTAGATGTAGTAATGGAAGTAGTAGTAGTAGTAGTGTTAGTAGCTGTAGTTGTAGTAACAATAATAGTAGTTGTAGCAGGGGACGTAGTAAAAGTAGTGAAAGTAGTAGAAGAATTTGTAGCAGTAGTAGTAGTAGTAGCAGCAGTGGCAGTGGCTGCACTAGTAGTGGTAGTAGCAGTAGTAGCAGCATAGTTGTGGTAGTAGTAGTAGCAGTAGTAGCTGTACTAGTAGTAGTTCTACAAGTAGTGGTAGTGGAAGTAGTAGTAGTAGTGGTAGTAGCAGTAGTTGCAGCATAGTTGTGGTAATAGAAGTAGCAATTTTAATAGTAGTAGTAGTTGTTGTTTTAGTTGTTGTAGTAGTAATAATAGCAATAGTAGAAGTCGTAGAAGTTGTAGTAGTAATAGTAGCAGTAGTAGTTGGAGAAGTGATAGCAGTAGCAATAGCAGTAATAGTAGTTATAGCAGTAGTCATAGTAGTAGTAGAAGCCACAATTGCAATAGTAGTTGTAGCAGTAGTAGCAGCTGTAGCAGCAGTGGTAGTAGTAGTAGAAGTCATAGCAATTGCAATAGTAGTTGTAATGGTAGTAGTTGCACCAGCTGCAGTTGCAGTAGTAGTAGTAGTAGCATTATTAGTAGTCGTACCAGTAGCAGTATCAACAGTAGTAGTAGTAGTAGTAGGAGCAGCATTAGTAATAGTAGAAGTAATATTAGTGGTAGTAGTAGTGGTAGGAGAAGTAGTCAGAACAGTGGTAATAGTAGTAGGAGCAGCAACAGAAGAAGTAGCAGTAGTTGTTGTTGTATTAGCAGCAATAGTAGCAGCAACAACAGTAGTTGTAGTAGTAACAGTAGTGGTAGTACTAGTAGTTGTAAAGTAGCAATAGTACTAGTAGCTGCAGCAGTAGTACCAATACTTGTAACAGTAGTAATAGTAGCGCTAGTACTTGTAGCAGTAGTAGTTGTAGTAGCAGCAGCCGAAATAGTTGTAGTAGTAGAACTGTTAGTAGTTGTAGTAGTAGCAACACTAGTTGTAATTGTTGTCATAGCAGTAGTTGTAGTTATTGCAACAGAAATAGCAATAGTAGCAGCAGCAGTTGCAGTAGAAGTACTTCTTGTAGTAGTAGTAGTAGCAGTAGGAGTAGTAGTGGTGGTAGTTGTAGTAAAAGTAGTAGCAATAGCAGTAGTAGCAGTAGTCGTACCAGTACTAGTAGTTGTAGTAGTAGAAGTAGTAGCAATAGAACTAGTAGTAGTAGAAGTAGCAATAGTAATAGTAGTAGTTGTAGCAGTAATAGTAGCCACAGAAGTTGTTGTAGTAGTAGTAGAAGCAGCAACAGCAGTACTAGTAGTAGAAGTAGTACTCGTAGTAACAGTATTAGTTGTAGTCGTAGCAACTGCAGCAGCAGTAGTACTAGTAGTAGTAGTAGCAGTGGCAGTAGTAGCAGTCGTATTACTAGTTAAAGTAGTACTAGTAGTAGTTGTTGTTGTTATAGTAGCAGTAGTTGTTGTGGTAATAATCGTAATAGTTGTTGTAATAGTAGTAGTAGTAGTTGCTATTGTAATTGTAGTAGCAAGAGTAGTGGTAATAGTATTAGCAAAATCAAAAGTAGCAGTAGTTGCAGTAGTAGCAGCAGCGGTAGTAGTAGTTGTTGTAATAGTAGCAGAAGCAGCATCAGCAGTAGGAGCAGTAGGAGCAGTAGCAGTAGTAGTAGTAGCAGCAGCAGTAGTAGTAGTAGTAGTAGTAGTAGTATTGGTTGCAGTAGTAGCAGTACCCATAATAGCAGTGGTAGTAATTTTGACATTAGTAGTAGTAGTTTTGTAGTAGTAGTAGTAGTATTTGTAGCAGTAGCAATAGTACCCATAGTAGTAGTAGTAGTAATTGTTATGGCAGTAGTAGTAGTAGTTGTTGTTGTTGTAGTAGTAGTAGTAATTGTAGCAGCAGTACAAGCAGTAGTAGAAGCAGAAGTAGTAGCAGTAGTTGTAGCAGCAGCAGCAGCAATAGTAGTAGTAGTAGTAGTATTAGTAGAAGTAGTAGTCGTAGTAGTAGTAGAAGCAGTAGTAGTAATAGCCACAATAGAAGTAATAGTAGTAGCATTAACAGAAGTAGCAGCAGTAGTAACACTAGTAGTAGTAGTAGTAATAGTAGTAGTAGTAGTAGGAGCCATAGTGGCAGCAATAATAACAGTAGGAAAAGTACTAGCAGTAGTACTATTAGTTGCTGTAGTAGAAGCAGCGGTAGTAGTACTATTAGCTGTAGTAGTAGTAATACCAGTATTTTTAGTAGTCGTTGTAGCAGTAGTTGTAGTATTGGTAGCAGCAGTGCCAACAGTAGCAGTAGTTGTAGTTGTGGTTGTAGTAGTCATTGTTGTTGTGGTTGTTGTTGCAGTAGCAGTTGTCGTAGTAGTAGTAGCAGCAATACTAGTAGTAGTAAATATAGTTGTAGTAGAAGGGGTAGCGGTAATAGTAGTAGCAAAAGTAGAAGTAGTAGTAGTTTCAATAGCAACAATAGCGGTAGCAGTAGTAGTAGTACTAGTAGTAGTAGCAGCTGCCGCACTAGCAGCAGCAGCAGTAGAAGTAGTAATAATAGTTGTTGTAGTAGCAATAGTAGTAGCAGTAGTAGCAGTTTTAGAAGCAGAAGTAGTAGTAGTAGTTGTAGCAGCAATAGTAATAGCAGCAGCAGTAGTAGTAGTACATGTAGTAGTAGTAGTAGTCGTAGCAATAGTTGCTATAGTAGTAGTAGTAGTGTAATAGTAGTGGTAGTACCAGAAGTTGCACAGCAGTAGTAATAGTAGTAGGAGTTATTGTAGTAGTCATAGCAGTAGTAGCCATAGTAGTAGCAGTAGTAGCAGTAGGAAAGGTAGTAGCAGTAGTACTAGTAGTGGTAGTGTAGAAGCAGTAGCAGTAGTAGTGGCAGTAGTAGTAGTACTAGTTGTAGTAGTTGCGGTAGTAGCAATAGTAGTAGGAGTTGTACTAGCAGAAGCAGTAGGAAAGGTAGTAGCAGTAGTTGCAGCAGTAGTTGTAGTAGTAGCAGTAGCAACAACAGCAGTAGTAGAAGAAGTAGGACCTGTTGTAGCAGCAATAGTAGTTTAGGTAGTAGTAGTAGTAGTAGTAGTAGTAGCAGAAGTAGTAGCAGCAGTAGTTGTAGTAGTAGTGGTGATAGTAGTAGTAGTAGCAGTAGCAGTAACAGTAGTTGAAGTCGTATTAACAGCAGTCGCAGTCGCAGCCGTAGCTACAGTAGTAGTATTAGTAGTTGTAGTTGCTATAGTAATGACTGTAGTAGGGGTAGCAATTGTAGTTGTAGTAGTAGTGGCAGTAGTATTAGTAGTTGGAGAAGTAGTACAAGTAGTGTTAGTAGTAGAAGTAGTAGCAGTATAAGTAGTAGTTGTTGCGGTAGTAGTAATACTAGTAGAATTTCTGGTAGTAGTAGTAGTAGGAGTAGTAGCAGTAGTAGTAGTAGTGACAGTAGGTGTAGTTGTTGCAATATTAAGCATAGAATCTATGGTAGTAGCAATAGTAGTTGTAGCAGTAGTCATAGCAGTAGCAATTGTAGCATTAAAAGCAATAGTAGCTGTAGTAGTATTAGTAGGCGACGAAGTAGTAGTTGTTGTAGTTGTTATTGTTATTGTTGTGATTGTCACTATAGTTGTAGTAGTAGCAGTAGTAGTATTTGTAGTAGTACGAGTATTTGCAGCAGCAGCAGTAGCTGTAGTAGTAACAGTAGCAAGAGTAGTAGTAGTGGAAGTAGTTGTGATAGTAGTGGGAGTTGTAGTAGTAGCAGTAGAAGCATTAGGAATCATAGTAGTAGTAGTTGTTGTTGTAGCAGTAGTAGCATTAGTAGTAGTTGTAGTTGTAGTAGGAGTAGTAGTAGGAGTAGTAGTAGTTTTAGTAGTGGCATTAGTAGTAGTTGTAGTAGGAGTAGGAGTAGTAGCAGTAACTATAGTAGTAGCAGTAGTAGTCATAGCGGTAGCTGTAGCAGTATTTATAGTAGCAGGAGTAGCAGTGTCAATAGCAGTATTAGTAGTTGCATAAGTAGTAGTTGCAGTAGTAGTAGTCATAGTAGGAACAGAAGCAGCAGCAGCAGCAGTAGCAACAGCAGTAGTAGTAGTTGGAGTCATTGCAGCAGCAGCAGTAGTAGTTGGAGCAGGAATAGTAGTAGTGGTAGTAGTAGGAGGAGGAGTTGTAGTAGTGGTAGTAGTAGTAATTGTAGTCGTGATAGTAGTAGTGGTGGCGGCAATTGTAATAGTAGGGGAAGTAGCAGTATAATATTAGTTGTAGTAGTAGGAGTACTAGCGGCAGTGGTAGTAGTAGTAGTAGTAGTAGTAGCAATATCAATAGTAATAGTGGTAGATGTAGTAGTAGTTGTTGTATTAGAAGTTGTAGTAGCAATAGTAGTCGTAGTAGTAGTAGCAATTGTAGTACTTGCATTATCAGCAGTATTAGTATTAGAAGTAGAAGTAGTTGTTTTAGTAGAAGTTGTAGTAGTAGTAGTGCTAGAAGTAGAAGTAGTAGTAGTAGTAGCCGTAGTAATGGGGATAGGTGTAGCAGGAGTCGTACTTGGAGTAGTTGTGGTGGTAGTAGTAGTAGTAGTAGTAGAATAGTAGTAGTAGTAGTTGTAGTAGTAGTCGTAAAAGTAGTAGCAATATCACTAGTAGTACGATAGAAGCCGCAGTAGTAGTATTAGAAGAAGTTGTAGTAAAATTAGTAGTAGTAGTAGTAGTAGCAGTAGTAATAGTAATAGTAGTAGTTGTTGTTGTAGCAGTATTAGTAGGAATAGGTGTAGAAGTAGTAGTAGGAGCAGTAGAAGGAGTAGTTATAGCGTAGTAGAAGTAATAGTAGTAGTAGTAGTTGGAGTTGTAGTAGTAGTTGTTGTTATTGTTGTTGTAGAATAAGCTGTATTATTAGTAGCAGTATTAGTAAATGTATTAGTACTAGTAGTAGTAGTAATAATAGTAGTAGTAGGGGTTGTAGTTATAGAAGTAGTAGCGGTGCCAAAAGTTGTAGTTTTAGTATTGATAGTTGTTGCAGTAGTAGTAGTAGTTGGAGTAGTAGTAGTAGTAATAGTAGTAGTAGTGGGAGCAGTAGTAGTTGTGGTAGAAGTACTAGTAGTAGTAGTACAAGTAGTAGTAGTAGGAGGAGGAGGAGTAGTAGTAGTAGTAGTAGTAGTTGTTGTTGTTGTTGTTGTTGTAGTAGTAGCAGTAGTAGTAGCAGTAGTAGTTATAGTAGTAGTAGTGATAGTAGGAGTAGAAGCAGTGGTGATAGTTGTAGTTGTAGGAGAAGTACTAGTACTAGTAGTAGTAGTACTAGGAGGATGAGGAGGAGGAGTAGGAGGAGTAGAAGGAGTAGTAGTTGTAGTGGTAGCAAGAGTCGTAGTGGTGGAAGTAGCAGTAGTAATAGTAATAATAGTAGTAGTGATAGTAGTAGTAGTTGTTTTTGCAATTATAGTAGTAATAGTAGAAGTAGAAGTTGGAGGAGTAGGAGTTGGAGTAGGAGTAGTAGTTGTTGTGGTAATAGTAGTAGGAATAGTAGTAGTAGCAGTAGTAGTAGTAGTAGTAGTAACTGCAGTAGTTGTAGTAGTAGTGTTAGTAGGAATAGGAGTATTAGTAGTAGCTGTAGTAGTAGTTGTTGTTGTAATGGTAGTCTTAGTAGTAGGAGCAGAGGTAGTACTACTACTAGTAGTAGCATTTGTAGCAATAGTAGTTGTAGCAGGAGTAGTTGCAGCAGTAGTAGTGGTAGTTGTAGTAGTAATAGTGGTAGAAGCAGTAGTGGGAGGAGGATTAGTAGTTGTAGTGGCTATAGTAGTAGTAGTAGTAGTAGAAGAAGTATTAGTAGTAGTAGTAGTAGAACAGCAGAAATTATTGTGGTAACAGTAGTAGTAGTGGTAGTGGTAGTAGTAGTTGTTGTTGTTGCAGTTAGAGGAGTAGTACAGGTTGTAGTTTTATTTGCAGCAGTTGTAGTAGTAGTAGTAGTAGCCAGAGTAGTAGTAGGAGTAGGAGTTGGAGTAGAAGTAGTAGTAGTAGCAGTTGTTGTTGTTGTTGTCATGGTAGTAGTAGTAGAAGTAGTAGAAGTAGTGGAAATAGAAGTTGCAGCAGCGGTGGTGTTAGTAGTAGTAATTGTGATAATAGTAGTAGTAGTCGCGGTAGTAGTAATAGCAGAAGTAGTAGTAGTAGTAGCCGCAATAGTAGTAGTTGCAGTAGTAGTGGTTGTAGTAGGAATACTAGTAGCAATAGTATTAGTAGTAGTGGTAGTAGTAGTAGTTGCAGTAGTACTGGTTGTAGTAGGAGTATTACGAGAAGTAGTAGTTTTTGTATCAGTAGTAGTAGCAACAACAACAATAGTAGTAGTAGTATTAGTATTAGTAGTAGTTGTTGTTGCAGTTGGAGTAAATGGAGTTGCAAGTGCAGTGGTCGTTGTAGAAATAGTAGCAGTAGTAGTCGTTGTAGTAGTAGTAGTAGTAATAATAGTAGTAGTGTTAGTCATAGTAGTCATAGTAGTAGTAGTAGTAGGAGTATGAGTAGTAGTAGTAGTAGTAGTAGTTGTTGTTGTTGTTGTTGTTGTTGTAGTAGTAGTAGTAGTAGTTGTAGTACTAGTAATAGTAGTAGTAGAAGAAGTAGTAGTAGAAGTAGAAGTAATAGTAGTAGTAGTAATAGTAGTAGTAGTAGTAGAAGTGGTCGTACTAGTTGTAGGAGTAGCAACTAAAGTAGTGGTAGTAGTCGCAGTCGTTGTAGTAGTTGTAGTAGTAGTAGCAGTAGTAGTAGCAATAGGAGAAAAAGTTTGGATAGTACTAGAAGTAATAATAGTAGTTATATTAGTAGTAGTGATCATACTAGTAGGAGCAGTTGGAGTTGATGTTGTAGTTGTATTAGTAATAGTAGTAATAGTTGTATTAGTAGCAGTAGTAGTAGAAGTCGTACTAGTAGTAACAGTAGCAGTAGAAGAAGTAGTAGTTGTTGTATTAATAGCTATAGTATTAGTAGTAGTGATCATGGTTGTAGTAGTAGTAGAAGTAGATGTAGTAATAGTAGTAGCAGTAGCAATAGGAGCAGTAGTATTAGTAGAACTAGCCCTGATTCTAGTAGTACTAGTCATACTACTAGAAGGAGTAGGAGCAGAAATAGTAGTAGTAGTAGTAGCAGTAATAATAGTAGTAGTAGTAGTAGTAGTAGCATAGTAGTTGTAGTATTAGTAGTACTAACAGTAGTAGTTGTAGTTGTAGCAACAATAGCATTAGTAGTAGGAGTGGTAGTAGGAGGACGAGGAGGAAGAGCAGGCTTGGTAATAGTTGAAGCAACAGAAGTAGTAGGAGTTGTAGTAATAATAGTAGTATTATTAGTAGCACTAATAGCAGCAGTAGTAATAGGTGTAGTAGTTGTTGTAGTAGTAGTAGTAGTAGTAGTACTAGGAGTAGCAACAGTAGTTCGAGTAGTAGTTGTAGTAATAGTGGTAGTAGTAGTAGTAGTAACAGTAGAAGTATTCTTAGTTGTTGTGGTAGTAGTAAAGGTCGAAATAGTAATATTTATAGTAGGAGTATTACTAGCTGCAGTAGTACTAGTAGCAGTGTTAGGAGTAGAAGTAGAAGTAGTAGTAACTGGAGATATAGGAGTATTAGTTGTAGTAGTAGTAGTATCAACAACAATAGTAATAATAGTTGCAGCAGTAATAGCAGCAGCAGTAGTAGAGGTTGTAGTAGTAGTAGCAGTAGCAGTAGTGCAATAATATTTTTAGTGCTAGTAGTTGTTGTTGTTGTTATTGTACTAGTAGTAGTAATAGTTGCAGTAGTAGTAGTAGTTTGAGATGTAGTAGTAGTAGTAGTAGTCGCTGCAGCAGCAGCAGCAATAACATCAACAGTAGTAGCAGCAACAGCAGCAGTAGTAATGGTAGTAGTATTAGTTGTTGTAGTATTAACAACAGTAATAGTATTAGTAGTAGTAGTTATGGTAGAAGCAGTAGTAGTTGTAGTTTTTGTAGCAGTAGTAGTAGAAGAAGCAGTAGTAGTCATAGTACTACTAGTAGTAGTAGTACTAGAAGCTATTGTTGTAGCAGTAGTAGAATCAGAATTAGTAGTATTAGTGGTAGTAGCAGCGGCCACAACGGCAACATCAATAGTAGAAGTCGTAGTAGTTGTAGTAGTGGTAGTAGCAGCAGTAGTTGTAGTAGTAGCAGCAGCGGTAGCAGCCTCATTAGCCGCAGTAGCTGCACTAGTAGTAGTAGTAGTTCTAGAAGCAGTGGTAGTTGTAATATTAGTAGCAGTAGTAGTAGTCATAGCAGCTGTAGTAGGTATAGTAGTAGTAGTAGGAGTAGTACTGATAGTACTAACAGTAGTCGTAGCAGCAATTGTAGGAGTTATAGTAGTAATAGTAGCTGTTTAGTGATACTAGGAGTAGTAGTAGTAGAAGTAGTAGTAGGAGTAGCAACAGTAGGAGTAGTAGTTGTAGGAGTAGTGCTAGGAGTAGTAGTTGGAGTAGTTGTTGTTGTGGCGGTAGTAGTAGCCACAGCAGCAGCACCAATAACAGTATAATAGTATTTTTAGTACTAGTAGTAGTAATAGTAGCAATTGTAGCAGTAATTTGAGAAGCAATAGTAGTACTAGTAGTCGTAGTAACTACAATAGCAGCAGCAGTTGTAGTGGTCATAGTAGTAGTAGTAGTACCAGTAGTCATCGCAGTAGTAGTAGTAATAGTTGTAGTAGTTGTTGTTGTTGTTGTAGTCGCAGTAGTAGTGGTAGTTGTAGCAGTAGTAGAAGTAGTAGTCACCATAGTAGCAATAGTAGCAGCACTAGTAGTAGTAGTATTAGTTGTAGTAGTAGTATTAATAGTAGCAGGAGTAGTTGTAACAGCAGTAGCGGCAATAGTAGTAGTAGTGGTAGTCGTAGCAGTAGTAGTAGTTGTAGTAGTAGTAGTAGAAGTTATATAGTATTATTAGCAATAGCAGTAGCACTAGGTGTAGTAGTTGCAGTAGTAGCAGCAGCAGTTGTAGTAGTAGTCGTAATAGTAGTAGTAGTAGTAGTAGTAACAGTAGTAGTGGTAGTAGTATTAGTAGTGGAAGTAGTTGTAGCAGTAGCAGTGGTAGTAGTACTAGTTGTAGTAGAAGTAGAAGCAGTAGTAGTAGTAGCAGCAATTGTAGCACTAGTAGCACTAGAAGCTGTAGTAATTCTAGTAGTAGTAGTTATTATAGTAGTATTAGAAACAGTATAGTAGCAGTAATAGTTGTAGTAATAGTAGATATAGGAGTTGTAGTAGCAGTAGCAGTAGTAGTAATAGCAATACTAGTAGTAATAGCAGCAGCACTAGTTGTAGTAGTAGTATTGGTACCAGTAATAGCAATAGCAATGGGAGCAGCACAAGCAACCGCAGTAGTAGCAGCAGTAGTAGTACCCGAAGTAGCAGTAGTAGTAGTTGTAGAAGTGGTAGTACGAGAAGTATTAGTAGCATAAGTAGCAGTAGTAGTACCCGAAGTAGCAATAGTTGTAGTTATAGAAGTTGTTGTAGTAGTAGTAGTAGCAATAGTTGTTTACCCAGTTGAGGTAGTAGTAGCAACAATAGTAGCAGAAGTTGTGCTAGTATGAGTAGTACTAATAGTTGTAGTAGTTGTAGCAGTAGCAGCAGTTGTAGTTGTACTAGAAGTATTGGTAGCAATAGTTGTAGTTGCAGTAGTTTTAGTATCAATAATAGTAGTAGCTATAGCAGAAGTAGTAGTAACAATAACAATAGTTTGAAAAGCACTACTAGTAGTAGTAGAAGTAGTAGTAGTAGTTGTAGTAGTAGTAGTTGTTGTTGTAGTAGTAGTAGTAGTAGCAGTCGTAGTAGTAGTAGTAGTAGTCGTAGTCGTAGTAGCGGGAGTAGTAGTAGTAGTAAAACTAGTAGCAGTAGTAGTAGTAGTATTCTTATTTGTAACAGTACCAATAGTTGCAGTACTAGCAACAGTAGTAGTAGTTGTAGTAGTAGTCATAATTGTAGTAGCAGTAGCTACAGTTGTAGTAGTATTTGTTGTTGTTGTTGCTGTTGTTGTTGTAACAAAAGTAGTTGTAGTAGTAGTAGTAATAGCAATTGTAGTATTGGTAGCTACAGTAGCTGTTGTAGCAGTAGTAGTCATAGTACTAGTTGTAGCAGTAGTAGTAGTGGTAGTAGCTGCACTAGTTATTGTAGTAGTAGAAGTAGTAGTCATAGTAGTAGTAGTAGTAGTCTAAGAAGTAGTATTAGTAGTAGTAGCATCATTAGTAGTAGTAGTAGTAGTAGTAGTAGCAGTCGTTGCAGTAGCAGTAATAGCAGTAGAAGAAGTAGTAGTACTAGAAGTTGTCATAGCAGTAGC
>RXID01015819.1:51895-78396 GCA_005019695.1 Trichopus zeylanicus subsp. travancoricus | reverse complement strand
ATTATTGAAACCACTAATGCTACTACAACTACTATTGCTGCTAGCAAAATTTCTATTACTCCCATCTCTATAACGACTATGGCTACTACTACTACTATTACTACTACTATTAATGTGATTGTTGGTACTACTACTACTACTATTGCTCCAACTACTACTCGTACTACTACAGCCACTCCTACTACTACTTTTACTTCTACTACTACTACTACTACTACTACTACTACTCCTCCTCCTCCTCCTACTACTACTCCTGCTGCTACAACTACTATAACTTTTACTTCGACAATTACTGCTACTATTGCTACTAGTACTACTACCCACTAGCTACTGACTGCTACTACTACTACTACTGACGACTACTACTACTACTACTAGCACTACACTACTACTACTACTACTACGCAACTACTACTACTACTATTGTTACTACTACTATTACTACAAATAATACTACTACTACTACTACTACTTCTACTACTACTACTACTTGTACTTCAACTACAACTACTACTACTAGTACTACTACTACTTCTACTACTACAACTACTGCTACTTCACTTAGTACAAGAACTACTACTACTACAACTTTTACTACTACTATTACTACTACTACTAGCACTACTACTACAACTGCAACTACTACTACGACTACTACTACTATGACTCCTGCTGCAACTACTACTAATATTTCGGCTACTACTACCACTACTACTTCTACCACTGCTACTACTTGTAGTATTACTCCTACAACTACAACTTCAATTGCTACAGCTATTACTATTTTTGCTACTACTACTATTACTGGCACTACTACTACTGCTAGTGCTACTACGACTACTACTATTATTACTAGTTCTGCTGCTACTACTGCTACTACTACTACTACTACTACTACTTCCATTGTTGCTGTTGCTATTGCTGCTGCTGCTACTACTACTACTACACCTACTACTACCACCACCACTACTACTGCTACTACTACTACTACTATTATTATTAGTACTACTGCTATTATTACTACTACTACTTCTACTACTGCTACTACTACTACTATTAGTATTACTTCTACTCTTAGAACTACTACTCCAATTACTTCTACCACTAATACCGATTATAGCTTTTTCTACAATTACTACGACTACCAGTATAGCTTCTACAATTACTGCTTTTATTATTATTAGTGTTGCTCCTACTGCTACTACTACTACTACTACTTCTTCTACTACTACTACTACTGCTACTTTTGTTTCCACTACTGCGGCTGTTAGTACTACTACTGCTACTACTACTCCTACAACTTCTACTACTATTACTACTACTACTACTAATTTTTCCACAATAACAACTACTACTTTTTCTGCTACTACTCTTACTTATGCTACTACTACTATTGCTATTATAACTGCTGCTACTACTACTACTACTGCCACTACTTCTACTAATGCTACTACTGCTACGACTAGTACAACCACTTCTACTACTGCTACTACTACTACTGCTCCTACTACTTCTACTACAACAACAACAACTACTACTGCTACTACTTCTCATACAAATATAACAACTGTAACTACTATTACGGTGTCACTGCTACAACTACTCCTAATGCTACTATTGATACTAATATTCCTGCTACAAATACCACTGCTACTACTACAGCTACTACTATTGTGACTACTAGAACAACTACTACTACTAATACTACCACTACTTTAACTACTGCTACTTCTATACATGTTGTTGTTGCTGCTGCTACAACTACAATAGCTACTACGACTATTACTGCTACAACTGCTACTTCAGTTACTACTGATACTGTTGCAACTACTACAATTACTACTACAACTACTACTACTACTATGACTAATACTACTACCACTAATGCTGCTGCTGCTACTACTGCTACTACTACTTCTAGTACCAGTACTGCTACTATTACTATTGCTTTTGCTATAATGACTATAACCATTACAACTACTATTGCTAATACTGCTGCTACTTCTGTTATTGATTATGCTACCAGAAGAGTTACTACTTCTTCTACTGCTGCAACCGCTACTACTCCAACTAATGCTACTACTACTGCTTCTGGTACTCCTAATACTGCATCTGCTATGGTTACTACTACTACCACTTCTACAACTACTACTGTAACCACAGCTATACCGACTACTGCTACTATTAATATTACTACTACTACTACTGCTCCTACAACAACATTACTACTATTCCTACTATTACTATTACAACTAGTAATACTACGACTACTACTGCGACTTTTGATACAACTACTCCGACTACGATTGCAACAGCTCTTATAACTACTTCTACTGCAGTTGCTATAACTAATGCTACTACAACAACAACTACTACTACTACTACAACAACTATTACTACTGCTACTACTGCTATAACTTCTACAGTAATTACTACTACTACTGTTGCTGCTATTGTTGTGGCTATTCCTATTGCAACTACTGCTGATAGTGCTACTACGACAACAACAACTACTACTACTACACCGACTGCTATTACTGCAACGCCCACTACAACAGCTGCTTTTGCTACTACTAATATTACAACTGCTGCTGCAACCACGACTACTACTACTACAACTACTGCTCCTCTTGCTGCTAGTCCTCCTCCTCCTACTATTGCTACTATTACTTCTTCTACTACTACTACTATGACTACAACAACAACTACTTCTACTACTACAACTCCTACTACTACTCCTCCTCCTCCTACTACTACTACAACTACTACTTCTACAGCTACTAATATTGCTACTTCTACAGCTACTATTATTACTACTACTGCTACTACTCCTAATACTCTGACTATAATTGTTACTATCACTACAACTACAACTACTACACCTACTACTACTACTACTACTACTACAACTACTACTACCACAATAATTATTACTACTACTGCTGCTGCTACTACTACTACTACAACAGCAACAACAACAAATACTAATACTACTGCAGATGTAGCAACTAATGCTACTATTACTACCATAACAACTTCTACTTCTGTACTACTACTACTATTACAATTACTGCTGCTACTCCGACTGCTACTACTGTTGCTGCTGCTACTACTTCTACTTCTACAACTCCAACCACGACTACTACTACTATTACTACAACTACTGCTGCAGCTACCACTACTACTACTATTACAGCTATAGCTCTTACTTCTACTATTACTACTACAACTACTACTACTCGTACTATTACTATTGAAACTTCAGAAACAAGTACTATTGCTAATACAACTCCTACTAATACTAGTACAACAATTATTACCACTGCTGCTAATACTAGTACTACCACTACTACTACAGCTACTACTACTTCTACTTCTACTACTACTACCACTACTACCACTACTATTATAGCTACAGCTATTACAACTATGATTACAACTACTACTACTACCACTAATAATATTATTGCAACATCTGCTACTACAATAGTTACTACTTCTACTCCTACCACTACTACTACTACAGCTAAAACTACTTCAACTACTACTACTATTAATATTAGTACTACAACTTCTTCTGCATCAACATCAACAACAACTACAACTACTAGTATGATTACTACTACTACTGCTAGAACTATTACAATAATTACTACTACTACTACAACTACTGCTACAAAAAGGACTACAACAACTCCTGCTACTACTATTTCTACTATTACAACAACTACTACTGCTACTACTACTACAACTACTACAACCACTACATTAACTCCTATTGCTATGACTACTACTATTACTACAACTGCTACTACTTCCACTACTACAACAACAACACTAGCAACTACTACTACTACTACTTCTCCCACTACTACTCCTACTACTACTCCTACCACTCTTACTTTTACCACTAATACTTATTCGGCTACTAGAGCAACTCCTAGTACTGCTTCTATAATTACTATGGCTATTACTACTACTACTACTACAACTACTACTACCTCTACGACTGCTACCACTATGAGAATGACTACCACTGCTACTTCTGCCACTATGACAACTGCTAGTATGACTACTGCAACCACCACTACTATGACTACTACTACTTCAGCTTCCAAAACTACTACTACAACTACTACTAAAGTTCTACCACTAATACGACTGCTACCACTACAACACCAGCTACAACTATGATTATTAGTACCGCTACTACTGCTACTACTACAACTACTACAAGTACTAGCACTAAAACTTCAACTACTACTACTGGTACTACAACTATTACGATTAATAATACTATTACAACTGCTACAACAACGACTACTGCTACTACTACTACTACCACTACCATTGCTACTACTACAACTCCGACTACTACTACTTCTTCTACTCCTCCTCCTCCTCCTCCTCCTACTACTACTACTGCCACTACTTCTCCTACTACTACTAATACTACTACGACTAATGCTACTGCAATTATAGCTACTACTACCATTACTACACCTATTGCTACTGCAACTACTACTTCTCTTACCATTGCTGCTACTACTTGAATAACAACAATAGACACTACTACTACTAATACAACAATTGTTGCTGCAACTACCACTACTACTCCTACAACTACTACTACTGCTACATCTACAGATGCTACACCTACTACTACTACTTATATAACTACTACTACTACTATTATTACTGCTACTACTACTACTACTGCTACTTTTACTACAACTACTACTAGCACTACTACTACCACCAATATTACTACTACTACTACTACTACTACTACTACTACTACTACTACTACTACTACTAATACTTCTACTACTAATACTACTAGTTCTACTACTACTACCGCTAATAATACTACTACTATTACAACTACAATAAATACTACTACTACTACTCCTCGTGCTACTAATACTACTGCTACTGCTAAGGCTTCTACTATCACAACAACTACTACTACTTCTATTACTACTTCTGCTATTACTACTACTATTAGTACAACTACTTCTACTCCTACTACTATTACTACATCTACAACTACTAATGTTACTTCTACTATGACTACTACACCTACTACTAGTACAGCAACAATTGTTACTACTACTACTACTGTTGCCGCTACTGTTGCTACAACTATTACTATTGCTACTACTATAATACCTACTGCTCTTACTGCTACTATTACTAGTACTTGTACTAGTACTAGTACTACTACTACAATTACTATTGCAACTTCTACTAGTAATATAATTACTACTACCACTATAACAATTATTATTACTGCTACTACTACTACAACAACAACAACTACTACTACTGCTACTACTAGTACTACTACTACCACTATTACTACTACTATTACAACAACTACTACTACGACAACTATTACAACTACATCTCTAACTGCTACTATTACTACTACTACCACTACTACAACTACTACTACAAATATTACTACTGCAAGTTCTACTACTACTACTTCTTCTTCTACTACTGCTTCCACTACTACAACTACTACTAATACTACCACTTTGACTGCTACTAATATTTACAACAACAACAATAACTACTACTGCTACTGCTGTTGCTACGGCAACTATAGCTACTACTTTTACTAGTACTACTAATACTAGTACTACTAGTACTACTTCTACCACTAATACAATAACTACTACTACTTCTACCACTAATACAATAACTACTACTACTTCTACTACTATTCAACTACTACTATTGCTACGACTACTACTATAACTCCTACTACTACTATTGTGACTACTACGAAAACTTCTCCTGCTACTACTATTACTACTACTACTACTACTACTACTACTACTATTACAACAACTACTACAACTACTACCACTCCATCTATTGCTATTGCTACTATTGCTACTACAAGTACTACTTCTACTACTCCTACAACAACTACTAGTACTATTACTACTGCTATAACAATAACTACTACTACAACTACTACAGTTATTACTACCACTACTACTACTACTCCTAGTACTACTGCTACTATTACTACTATTATTACTAATACTACAACAACTACTAGTACAATTACTACCACTACTACACCTACTACTACTACCACTACTACTACTGCTACTACTACTACTATTTCTACAACAACTACTATTATAATTTCTACTACTAGTGTCACTATTACTACAACAACTCCTCCTATTGCTACAAGTGCTACAACCGTTGCAACTACTATTACAGCTACTACTCCAACTACTACAATTACTACTATTACTACTATTACTATTTCTAGTTCTGCTACTACTACTACTACTACTACTACAACTACTACTACTACTGCTGCTGCAACTACTACTACTACTACTAGTACTACTACTACTACTACTACTACTACTACTACTACTACTACTACTACTACTACTACTTCTACTATTACTACTACTACTAAGACTACTACTTCGACTAATGCTACTACTACAACAACTTCTACAACTAATATTATTGCTACTGCTACTGCTACGACAACAACTACTACTACTATTCCTAGTACTACTAGTACTACAACAACAACAACTACTACTACTACTACTACTTCTACCCCTAATACTATGACTACTACTACTTCTACTACTATTAGTACTGCTACTAGTAATCCTATTACTTCAACTTCAACTACTACTATTACTGCTACTACTACAACAACTCCTACTACTCCCAAAACTCCAACTAAAACTCCTACTTCTACTCCTATAACTACAACTACCACCATTGTCGCTATTCCTACTACTACTACTATAACTACAACTACTTCTATTAGTACTATTACTATTATAGCTACTATTGTCAGAACTACTGCCACTACTATTACTACCACTATGACTACTACTAGTACTACTGCTACTACAACAACTACTACTATTACCACCACTACTACTCCTACTGCTACTATGCTACTACTAGTACTACTAGTACTACTAGTACTACTATTTCTACAACTACTACTACTACAATTACAACTACTACTGCTGCTACTACCACTACTACTACAACTCCTACAGCTACTACTCCTACTGGCACTATAGCTGCTGCTACTATTGGTATTCCGGAAACTACTCCTACTTCTACAATCACTACTACTACTACTGCTACTGCTACTACTACTAATACTATTGCTACTTCTGCTACAACAACTACTACTACTACTATGACTACTTCTACTACTAGTACTACTACAAAAACTACTACTACTACCATTACTAATAATAATACTATTACAACTACTTCTACTACCATAACATAAACAACAACAACAACAACAATAACTGCTACTACTACCACTACAACTAGTACTACTACTACTACTATGACTACTGCTAGTAGAGCTACTACTTCCACTACTACTGCAACAACCAATACTACCACATCTACTACTACAACTACTACTGCTACTACTACGACTAATGGAACTACTATTTCTACTATTACTACAAATCCTATTACTGCGACTACTTCTAATACTACTACTACTACTACTAATGGAACTACTATTTCTACTATTACTACAAATCCTATTACTGTGACTACTTCTAATACTACTACTACTACTATTACTTTTGCTACTACTACTACTCCTACTACAACAACTACTACTACTCTATTGCTGCTACTACTACTACTACAACTACTTCTGCAACTACTACTACTACTATTACAACAATTGTTCTTATTACTACTAGTACTACTACTTCAACTACTACTACCTCCACTACAACAACTACTACAATTGCTACTTTCGCTACTACTACTCTTCCTCCTACTACTACCACTACTAAAACAACTACTTCTAGTACTACTACTAACACTAGTACTATTACTTCTACTATCACAACATTAACAACAACTACAACAACTACTACTATGACTACTACTACAACTACTAGCACTACTACTGTTGCTGTTATAGCTACTACAGCTACTACAACAACTGCTACTGCTACTACTACTTCCACTATTAAAAATACTACTATTACAACAACTACTACTACTACTTCTACTACTACTACTATTTCTACCACTACAGCTACTACAATTCCTATAACTACTATGAGTATAACTACAATGAGAACACTATTGCTATGACTGCTACTCCTACTACTGCAATTACTACTTCTACTACTACTACCACTACTTCTACGACTCCTACTACTGCTGGCACTACTACTTCTGCTCCTACTACTACTCATACAACTGCAACTACTACTCCTACTGCAACTAATACTACTCCTAATACTACGATAGTGACTCCTACTACTACTTTCGCACCAACTACTACTACTACTGCTGCTGCTGCAACAACAACTACAACAACGACCACTACTACTACTATTACCACTATAACTACTACTATTGCTACCACTACTATAATGACTACTAGCTACTACTACCGCTACTGCTTTTACTACTACTACTACTACTATTACTCCTTCTATTACTACTTTTACTACCACTACTATAGATACTACTTCTACAAATGCTACTACTACTACTGTGACTACTACTGCTGCTACTAGTACACGACTACTACTACAACAACTAATACTACTGCTACAACTACAACAATTACCACTACCGGTATTACTACTACTACTACTATGACTACTACTACTCCCACTACAACTACTGCTATTACCATTGCTACAGCTACTACCACTACAACTACTACTCCTACTACTACAACTACTACTGCTACTATTACTACTACACCTATTACTACGACTACTACTTCTTCTACTATAGCTACTATAGTTACTACAACAACTACTATGGCTACTAATATTTCTACAACTATAGCTACTACAACACCTACAACTACTATGACTATAACTACTATGAGAACTCCAATTGCTATGAGTACTACTCCTACTACTGCAACTTCTACTTTTGCTACTACTACTACTACTACTACCACTTTGCTCTAACTACTACTCCTACAACAACAACTACTACTAATCCCAATACAACTATATTAACTCCTAATACTACTCCTACTACTACTTCTGTACCTACTATTACTACTACTACTACTACAACTACAACTACAACAACCATGACTACTACTACTACTACCAATCCAACAACTACTATAATTACTATTAACTACTACTACCGCAACTGCTTTTACTACTACTACTACTATTACTCCTTATAGTACTACTTTTACTGCTACTACTATAGATACTGCTGCTATAAATGCTTCTACTACTACTGTGACTATTACTATTGCTACTACAACAACAATAATAATAACAATTACCACTCCTGCTACTACTGCTACTACTACTATGACTATTACTCCTGCTGCTCGCACTACAA
Organism: Trichopus zeylanicus subsp. travancoricus; assembly: GCA_005019695.1. Taxonomy (NCBI): domain Eukaryota; kingdom Viridiplantae; phylum Streptophyta; class Magnoliopsida; order Dioscoreales; family Dioscoreaceae; genus Trichopus; species Trichopus zeylanicus. The sequence continues at coordinate 69,018 of RXID01015819.1, read as the reverse complement.
CTACTTCTATTACTATTCTATTGCTGCTACCACAATAACTACTACTTCTACTACTACTACTATTACTATTAATCTTGCTACTACTACTACTACTACAACTACTACTACTATGACTATGACTACTACTACTAATAGTACGACTACTATTACAACAACAACAAGTACTACTATTACTACTACTACAACTACTATAGTGACTACTACTACAACTACTACTACTATGACTATGACTACTACTACTAATAGTACTACTGCTAGTACTACTACTACAACAACAACAATAACTACTGCTATTACTACTACTACAACAACTATAGTGACTACTGCTACAACTACTACTACTATGACTCTTGTGACTACTACTACAACAACAAGACTAACTACTACTACTACTACTACTACTACTACTACTGCTGCTGCTGCTTTGTTACTACAACTCCTACTACCGTATCTACTACTATTGCTACTACTGATGCTATTCTTATTATTACTACTATTACTACTTCTACTACCACTACTACTGCTGCTACTACAACTACCATCTCTACTACTACTATTACTACAACTACTTCTACTACCACGACTACTAGTAATACTGATGCTTTGGCAATAACTACTACTGCAACAACAATAATAGCAACTGCTATGACTACTACTAGTATTAATATTCTTGCTACAACTGCTACTACTATTTGTAGCACTACTATTATTATTACTGTTACTACTACTACTACTACTACTATTACCCCTAATACTCCTACTAAAACTACTACAATGGCTACTACTACTCCTAAAACTCCTCCTACTACTACTATTAATAATACTACTACTACTAGTAGCGGTAGTAGTGGTAGCAATCATACCAATAGTACTCATATTAGTAGCAACAACAACAACAGAAGTAGTAGCAGTAGTTATGGTAGTTGTAGTAGTGCTAGTTGCTGTTGAAGCAGTAGTAGTTGTCATTGTAGTAGTTGTAGCAGTAGTAGAAGTAGTTATGGTAATAATAGCAATAGCAATAGAAGTAGTATTAGTAGTAGTAGTTGTTGTTGTTGTAGCAGCAGCAAAGTAGTGGTTGTGGTAGTAGCAATAGTAGTAGTAGTGGAAGTAGTGGTAGCAAAAGCAATCGTAGTAGGTATTATTGTAGTAATAGTAGCAGCAATAGTACTAGTAGTTGAAATAGTAGTAGAAGTTGTATTAATAGTAGTAGCAGTAGTCGCAGTAGTAGTTGTCGCTGTTGTACGAGTTGAAGTTGGAGTAGTAGCAACAGTACTAGGAGAAGTAGTAGTTAGAGTAGTTGTAGAGGCAGTCGTGGGAGTAGGAGTAGGATTAGGAGTAGTAGTAGTCGTAGTAGTAGTTGTTGTTTTTCTTGTAGTAGTAGTAGTAGTAGTAGTAGTGGGACTAGTAGTAGCAGTTGTAGTAGTAATGGTAGTACTTGTAGTAGTAGTATTAGAAGTAGTAGAAGTTTTGGTAGTAGCAATAGCTGTAGTAGTAGCAATCATTGTAGTAGCAGTAGTAGTAGTTGTAGTGGTAGTAGCAGAAGTAGTAGCAAGATTAGTAGTTCAATTCAGAGTAGGAGTAGTAATAGCAGTAGTAGTGGTAGTAGTAGTTGTAGTCATAATAGAAGCAGTAGTAGTTTTAGGGGTAGGAATAGTACTAGCCATAGTAGTAGTAGTAGTTGTTGTTGTAGTATTGGTTGTAATGGTGGTGGTGGTGGTGGTAGTAGTAGTTATTGTTATTGTTGTTGTTGTTGTTGTTGTCCTTGTTGTAGTAGTAATAGTAGTAGCAAAGGTGGAAGTAGTAGTAGCAGTAGCTGTGTCAGTAGTAGTAGTAGTAGTAGCAATAGTAGTAGTAGTAGCGTAGCAGTGGTAGTTGTAGTAGTAGTAGTAGTAATAGTCGTAGTAGTACTAATTGTTATTATTGTAGTAGTAGTAGTGGTAGTAGTAGTTGTCATTGTTGTTGTTGTTATTGTAGGAGGAGTAGTAGTAGGAGTAGTATCAGTATTAGTATTAGCAGCAAAGCAATCGCAGTAGCGGTAGCAGCAACAGTAGTACTATTAGTAATTGTAGTAGTAGTAGTAGTAGTGGCAGGAACAGTAGTAGTTGTAGTTGTAGTAGTAGTAGTGGTGGTGGTAGTAGTAAAATTAGTAGCAATAGTAGCAATTGTCAAAGTAGTAGTAGTAGTTATAGTCGTAGGAGTAGTTGCAGGGGGAGTTGTAGTATTAGTAGTAGTTCAGGTAGTAGTATTAGCTGTATTTGTAGTAGTAGTAGCTATAGTAGGAGTATTAGGAGGAGTAGTAGTGGTAGTAGTAGGAGCAGCAATAGTGGGAGTAGAATTTGTAGCAGTAGCTGTAGTTATGGTAGTGGTAGTAGTTATTGTCAGAGTAGAAGTAGTAGTTGTAGCAGTCAAAGTAGCTGAAGTAGTCGTAGTAGAAGTAGAAGCAACAAGAGACGTAGTTGTAGTAGTATAATTAGTAGTAGCAGAGGTCGTAGTAGTAATATTGCAATAGCAACAACAGTAGTAGTAGCAGTAGTAATACTAGTAGTAGTAGAAGTATTTGTAGTAATAGTAGCAGTAGTTGTACTAGTAGTATTAGAAGTAGTAGTAGTAACAATACTAGTGCTAGTATTAATAGAAGCAATAGTAGTGGTAGTGGTAGAAGGTTGTAGTTGTAGCAGTAGTAATCATAGTAAGAGTAATAGTGGTAGCAGAAGTTGCTTTTGTAGCAATAGTAGTAGCAGCAGTGGGAGCAATAGTAGTAGCAGCAGTGGGAGCAATAGTAGTAGTATCCGAAGTAGCAGTAGTAACATTTGTAGAGGTAGTAGTATAGTAGTAGTAGTTGTAGTAGTGGCAGTGGTAGTAGTAGTACCCGAAGTAGTAGCAGTAGTAGTAGTAGGAGCAGTAGCACCACTTGTAGCAGTACTTGAAGTAGCAGTAGTAGGAGTTGTAGAAGTAGTAGTATTGGTAGTAGTAGCAGTAGTAGTAGTACCCAAAGTAGCAATATAAGTCGTTATAGTAGTAGTAGTAGTAGTAGTAATAGTAGTAGTAGTAGTTGTAGTAATAATAGCAGTAGTAGTAACAGTAATAGCAGCAGCAGTTTTAGTGGTAGCTATAGTAGTAGCGGAAGTAGTACTAGTATGAGCAGTTGTAATAGCTATAATAGTAGCAGCAGCTATAGTAGTAGTAGTAGTAGTAGTAATACTAGGGGAAGTAGTAGCAATAGTTGTAGTAGTACTAGTAGGAGCAATAGTAGCAGTAGTAGTAGCAATAGTAGTAGCAATAGGAGTAGTAGCAGTTGTTGTAACAGTAGTTGTAGTAGTAGTAGTATTAGTTGTAGTAGTAGTAGTAGTAGTAGTAGTAGCAATCGTAGTAGTAGTAGTAGCAGCAGGAGTAGTAGTAGTAGTAGTAGGAGAAGTTTTAGTAGCTGTAGCAGTAGCGGTAGTTGTAGTAGTAGTTGTAGTAGTACTAGCAGTTGTAGTAGCAAAACATGTTGGAGCAGTAGGTGTAGTAGGAGTTGTAGTAGTAGGGGTATGAGTAATAGTAGTAGCAACAGTAGTAGCAGCTACAACAGTAGTAGTTGTTGTAGTAGTTGTAGTAGTTTTAGTAGTAGTAGTAGTAGTAGTATTAGTAGTAGTAGTTATAGTAATATTAGTAGAAGTGGTAGGAGTACTAGTAGTAGCAGTTGCACTAGTAGAGTTGTTGTAGTAGTAGTAGCTGTAGAGGTAGTATGAGTAGTAGTTGTTGTAGTAGGTGTAGGAGTAGGGGTAGTAGTAGTGGCAATAGTAGGAGTAGGAGTAGGGGTAGTAGTTGTAATAGTAGAAGTAGTGGCCGTAGTAGTAGCAGTAGTAGTAGGAGGAGGAGGAGGAGGAGGAGTAGTGGTAATAGTAGTAGTAGTAGTAGTAGTAGTATTAATAGTTATGGCATTAGTTGTAGTAGTCATACAATTATTAGTTGTTGTAGTAGTAGTAGGAGTGGGAGTCAGTGTAAGAGTAGTAGTAGTTGTAGTAGTTGTAGTACTGGCAGTAGTAGCTGTAGTAGAAGTAGGAGTTGGAGTAGTAGTAGGAGTAGTAGTAGGAGTAGTAGTAGTGGTAGGAGTAGGAATAGGAGCCAGAGTAGTAGTAGAGGTTGTAGTAGTGGTGGTTGCAACAATAATAGAAGTATTAGTAGTAGTAGTAGTAGTAGTAGTAGTAGTAGTAGTAGTAGTAGTAGTAGTAGTAGTAGTAGTAGTAGTAGTAGTAGTAGTAGTAGTAGTAGTAGTAGTACTTGGCATAGGATTAGTAGTATTAAGAGTAGGAATAGTAGGAGTAGGAGTAGTGGTATTTGGAGTAGTAGACATAGTAGTAGTTGTAGTTGCAGTGGTAGTAGTAGGCGTAGTTGAAGTAGTAGTAGGAGTGAGAGTAGTAGTAGTAATAGTAGCAGGAGTAGGAGTAGGAATAGTAGTAGTAGTAGTGCTAGTGATAGTAGTTGTTAAACTAGTAGTTGTATTACGAGTAGTAGGAGTAGGAGTAGTAGTAGTTGGAATAATGGTAGGTGTCGTAGTTGTAGTAGTAGTCATAGTAGTAGTAGTAGTAGTAGTCGTAGTAGTAGTAGTACTGGTAGTAGTAGTAGTAGGACTCAGTATAGGTTTACTAACAGGGGTAGTAGTAGTTGGAGTAGTGGTACTCGTAGTAGTCATAGGAGTTGGAGTGGCAGTTGGAGTTTGAGTAGGAGTAGTAGTAGTAGTTGGAGTAGTAGTCGTATTAGTAGTTGTAGTCATAGTCGTGGTAGTAGTAGTAGCAACAGCAGTACTTGTGGTAGCAATAACAGAAGTAGGAGCAGTAGTAGTAGCTGTAGTAGTAGTAGTAGTAGTGGTAGTTGTTGTCGTTGTTGTAGTACTAGTAGCAGTAGTAGTAGCAGTAGTGTAGTAGTAGTAGTAAGAGTAGTAGTTAGAGTAGTAGTACTAGAAGGTGTAGTAGTTGTAGTAGTAGTAATAGCATTAGTAGTCGTAGTAGTAGTAGTAGTAGTAGTAGTAGTAGTAGTAGTAGAAATAGGAGTAGTAGTAGTAGTCGGAGCAACAGCGGTAGCAACAGCAGCCACAGTAGTAGTTGCAGCCGCAACAGTAGTAGTAGTAGTTGCATTAGAAGTAATAGTATGAGTGGTAGTAGTAATTGTAGTAGTTATAACAGTAGTAGTAGTAGTAAAAGGAGGAGTTGTACTCTTAGTAGTATCACTAGAAGTAGTAGTAGTATTGGTAGTAGATGTAGTAGTAGTAGTTGGAGTAAAAGTAGTAGTAGAAGTAGTGGTTGTAGTAGTAGCAGTATAAGGAGTTGAAGTATTAGTAGTAGTAGTTGGACTTGGCGTAGTAGTAGTAGTAGTACAGGTAGGAGTAGCTCTATCAGCAGGAATAATAGTAGTAGTATTAGTAGTTATAATAGTATTTGGAGTACTAGTAGCAAAAGTAGTAGTAGTTATAGTAGTACGAGTTGGAGTGGGAGTAGTAGCCAGAATGGTTGTAGTTGAAATAGTAGGAGGAGGAGTAGTTATAATAGTCGTAATTGGGGTAGTAGCTGCTGGCATAGGGGTAGTAGTGGTAGTAGACGTAGTAGTAGTAATAGGCCTTGGAGTCGGAGTAGTAGTAGTAGCAGTAGTAGTAGTGGTAGGAGTACAAGTAGTAGTAGTTGGAGTTGGAGCAAGAATAGTTTTAGTAGTAATAGTACTAGTAGCAATAGTAAAAGGAGTAGTAGTTGAAGTAGTAGTAGTTGCAGTAGTAGTAGTTGTTGTTGTAGTAATAGTAGCGGTAGTAGTGGTTGTAATATGAGTAGTAGTTGTAGTAGTAGAAGCAGTAGCGGAAGGAGTTGTAGTTGTAGTAGCAATAGCTATAGTAGTAGTAACTATACTAGTAGATGTAGGAGTTGTTGTAGTAGTAATAGTTGGAGTACTAGTAGTAGCAATAGTAGTAGTAGTATGAGTAATAGTTGAGTGGTAGTGGTGGTAGTAGTAGTAATAATAGTAGTATTAGTAGTAGTTGTTGTTGTTATAGTAGTTGTTGTCGAAACAGCTGTAGCAAGAGTAGTAGTTGTTCTAGTAGTAGTTGTAGAAACAGCAGTAGTAGCAGTAGTAATTTAGCATTAGTAGTTGTATTAGTACTAGTACGAGTTGGAGTAGTAGTAGTGCTAGTAGTAGTAGTAGGAGGAGTAGTAGTCACAATAGTAGGAGTAGTAGGAGTAGTAGTAGTCATAGAAGTTGTAGTAATAGTAATGATAGTAGAAGTAGTTGTTGTAATAGTAATAGTAGTAGTAGTAGTAGTAGTAGTAGTAGTAGTAATAATAAGGGTTGTAGTAGTAGCAGTAGCTGTGTTAGTAGTTTTAGAAGTTGTTGTAATTGTATTAGTACTATTAGTAGAAGAAGTAGCAGAAGCAGTATGGTAGTAGTAGTAGTACTAGTAGTAGTTGTTGTTATTGTTGTGGTAGTAGTCGTAGTAGTAGTGGTAGTAGTACAAAGACTAGTAGTACTAGTAGTAGTTGTTGTTGTTGTTGTAGAAGTAGCAGTAGAAGTAGCAGTGGCAGCAACAGCAGTAGTTGTAGTAGTAGCAGTAGGAGAAGTGGTAGTAGTAGTACTAGGTGTAGGAATAGTTGCAATAGTAGCACAAGTAGGAGTAGGAGTAGGAGTAGTAATTCTACTGCTGTTGCCACTACTACTGCGACTACTAGAACAACAATTACTACTGCTACTACTACTTCCGCTTCTACTACTATTGCTACTATTACGGCTACTACTGCTACTACTTCCGTGACTACTATTGCTATTGCTGCTACTACCACTGACAATACTATTACTTCTACAAATACTACTACTGCTACTTCCGCGAGTTCTATTACTATTGTTGCTACTACTACTGCTATTACAACTTATACAGCTACTACTACTACTTCAACTACCAATTCTACTGTTACTATAATTGCTAATACTAGTGATACTGCTACAAACACTACTACTACTACTACTGCTTCTGCACTAAGAACAACAACTACTACTACTCCATTTCCTCCTACTATTATTGTTATTATTGCTACTACTGCTACTACTACTACTACTATTAGCACTAGTACTCCTACTACTACTACAATTGCTACTACTACAACCACTTCTACTACTGCTACTAATGCTACTACCATTATTACCACTACTATTGTTACTACTATTACTACTACTTCGGATACTACTACTGCTGCTGGTACTACAAATATGCTTGCTGCTGATATAGCTACTACCATTACTGCTACTACTATTATTACAACTTCTCCTACTTCTAATACTTCTCCGACTATTACGACTTCTCCTCCTCCTCTTCTTACTACTACTACAACTACTACTACTACTACTATGACTACTCTACTACTACAACTACTACTCCCAACACCAACCGCAACTTCCAATCCTACTACTACTGCTCCTAATATTACTACTAATGCTATGATTGCTACTACTACTACTTCTTCTTCTTCTACTACTACTACTACTACTACTACTACTACTATTGCTGCTGCTACTACCACTATAATTGCTATAACTACTACTACTACCACTACTACTACTACTACTTCTACTCCTGCTACAACTTCTACTATTACTTCTACTACTACTACTCCTACTAATATTATTAGCACTGCAGCTGTCACCACCCCTACTACTACTCTTGCTCTTGCTCCTACTCCTACTCCTACTGCTGCTACTACTACTACAACTACTACTACTACTGCCACCACTTCTACTGATACTACTACACCTACTCCAACTCCTACCGCTACTTCCATTCCTTCTACTACTACTCCTAATATTACTACTAATACTACTATTGCTGCTACTACTACTTCTACTCCTACTACTACTACAACATCAACAATAACAACTATTACTACTGTTGCCACTACTACCACTACAACTGCTATAACTAATACTATTACTGCTACCACTACTTCTACCACAACTACTCCTACTACTGCTACCACACTACTACTACAACTACTACTACTAGTACTACAACAACTGCAACAACTATTACTGCCACTACTACTACTATAACTATTACAACTACTATGTCTGCTGTTGCTGCTACTACTACTACTCCAACTACTACTACCACTACTAGTGCCAATACTGCTACAATGCTAGTACCAGTGCTACTGCTACTTCTTCTTCTTCTTCTACTACTACTACTACTACTACTACTACTACTGTTGGTACTCCTACTACTGCAATTGCTTCTACTATTAATGCAACTACCACTACTGGTATTCTTACTACTACTTCTGCTACTACTATTGCAGCTGCTATTGCGACTACTACAACTACTACTATTATTATAGCCTCTACTACTACTACTACTACTAGTAGTAGTACTACAACCACGACTACTATCACCCCTACTACTACTACAGCAAATCCTACTACTACTACTACACATAATACTACTGCTGCTGCTGCGGCTCCTGCTACTATGTCAGCTACTACTACTTTTTCTCCTGCAACTACTGCTTTTGTGGCTATTACTACTGCTACTACTACTACAACTGTTGCTACTTCTTCTATTACTACTACTATTACTATTACTACCAAAACTACTACCAGTCTCATTCCAACTGCTATTAGTATAACTATCACTCTTACTGCTAGTACTATTCCTCGTACTGCTACTAAAACTGCTACTACTACTATAACTATTGCTATTGCTACTACGATTGCCACAACAACTACTGCCACAACTATTACCACCAGTACTGCTACTGCTACTACTAATAATGCTACAATTATTGATACTTCTACTACTACTACTATTACAACCACTTCTACTACTGCCCCTACTACTAGTATTACTTCAACTACTACTGCTGCTACTTCTATTACAGCTTCAACTACTGCTACTACTATTACTTCTGCTGCTATTATTGCAATAACTACTGCGACTACTATTGCTAATAATATTACTAATACTACTACTACTACACTACTACTACACTACTACTGCAACTATTAGTGCTACTGCTACACCTCCTCCTACTACTACTACTAATAGTGCTACTACTTCTCTTACAATTGCTACTACTATGACTACTCGTACTACTACAACAACTACTACTACTATTGCTACAGCTGCTACTACTCTTACTGCTACTACTACTGCTGCTGCTACCACTACTACTAATACTACTACAACAACTACTACTACAAGTATTGCTACTACTACTACTACTTCTACTACGACCACTTGTACTACAACTACTACTACTACTTCTTCTACTACTACTACTACTGCTACTACTTCTGCGACTACTACGGCTACTTCTACTACTATTACTACTATTACTACTACTACCACTACAACTGCTACTACTATTCTACTAATACTAGTGCTACTACAACCACTAAGACTATTCCAAAAACTACTCATACTACTGCTGCTCTTAGTACTCTAGCTTCCCCTCCACCCACTACTAATGCTACTACAGCTCCTACTACTACTACCACTACCACAACTACTATTGCTATTGCTGCTGATGTTGCTGTTGCGGCTACTAGAACTACTACTACTACCACCATTGCAACAACTGCTACTACTATTGCTATAACTACTACTATTTCTACTACTACCACTACAATTGTTACTACTATTACTGCTACCACTGTTACTACTTCTACTACTTCTGCAACTACTTCTTCTTCTACCACTAATGCTGCTACTCTCACTCCTACTACTAATACTATAAGTCCTATTGCTACTACTACTTAAAATAATACTACTACTGCAACTACTACCGTCGGTACTACTACTACTAGTAGTATTCCTACTGCTACTTCGGCTACTAGTACAACTACTACTGCTGCTACAACAACAACTACTACTATGCTTGCCAATTCTGCTACTTCTACTTCGACTACTACTACTATTACTTCCAATACTCCTATTACTCACACTCCTACTACTGCTACTTCTACTACTACGCCAACTAATACTATTACTCTTCTTTCTGCTACTACAACTACTACTATTACTACTACTATTGCTGCTGCTACTACCACCACTACTACTACTATTACTACAAGTACTGCCACTACTATGACTATAGGAAGTTCTGCTATTGCTACTACTACTGCTACCGCAACTACTACTACTGCTACTACTTCTCCTATGAATGCTACTACTACTGCTACTACAAATGCTACTGCTACTGCTACTACTACTATTACTACTGCATAACTACTGCTACTACTATTGCGACTGCTCCTATTACCACAACTACTACTACTACCACGATAACTACAACTACTGCTATTGCAGCAAATACTACTATTAACACTACTACTACGACACTACTACTGCTACTACTACCCCTACTTTCGCTAGTCTTACTACTACTACTACTGCTACTACTTCTACTATTGCTACACCTACAACTAATCCTTCTACTTCTTTTACAACAACTACAACTATGACTACTCCGACTACTACAATAACAACTACTACCACAACTACTGCTACCGCTACTCCTACTACTGCTACTACTACTACAACTACTGCTACTACTGCTACTAATACTACTACTATGGCTACTACTATGACTACTGCTACTACCATTACCACTACTACCACTACTACTACAACTGCAACTGCTAATACAGCTACTACTACTACCACTACTACTACTCTTGCTACTACTATAGCTACTGCTACTACTACTGCTATTACTACTACTATACTACGACTTCTACCAGCACTACAATAACTACTGCAACTTTCGCTACTACAACTCCTATAACTACAACTACTACTGCTCCATCTACTACTCCCGGAACTACTCCAATTGCTGCTGCTACAATTACTCCAACTTCTCCTCCTACAACTACTTCTATTGCTACTACCACTACTACAACTATAGCTACTATTCCTACTGCTGCTCACACAACAACAACAACTACTACTACTACCGCTGCTACAACTATGACTACTACTGATACTACTACTATGACTACAACTACTTCTACTACTACAACTAGTACAATTACTACTACTACTACGACTGCCGCAACAAATATTGCCACAACAACTATTGCGACTACTATAGCTACTATTACTACTATTGCTACAACCACTTCTACGACTATTGCTACTACTGCTACAACTACTACTACTGATGCCACTACTACTAATGCTTCAACTACTGCTACTACTACTACTTATGCTGCTATTATCACAACTACTACTCCTACTACTACTGCTAACATACTACTATTGCCAAAACTACTACTACTTTTACTCTTACTACTATATCTAGTAGTACTACTGTTACAACTACTGCTACTACTGCTACTACAACTACTACTACAACTTCTACTACTGCTACTACTGTTACTACTGTTGCTTCTACTACTACTACTCCTACTACTCCCACTTCTACTACTACGACTGCTGCTTCTACTATAACTACTACTTGTCCAACTACTACTACTTTCGCTACTTTTGCTACTACTACTCCTCCTCCTAATACAGAGGATACTACTACTACTACTTCGACTACTAATACCACAACTAATTCTATAATAGCTAGTACTGCTTCTACTACTACTGCTGCTACTAATACTACTACTGCTGCTACTAATACAACTACTACTACTGCTACTGCAACTACTACTACAACAACTACTATTACTGCTACTACCACTGCTACCGCTACAATAGCTACCACCCTTACTACTACTAATACTACTTCTACTACTTCTACTACCATTACCACTACTACTTCTACTACTATTGTTGCTACTACTGCTACTAATAGTCCCACTACCGCTACTACTGCTGCTACTGCCACTACCTCTACAACTCAAGGAACCCCTACTACTACTCAAACAACTACTACTACGACTGCTACTTCCACTCTATTACAATAATTGCAATTGCTACTATTACCACTCTCTCTACCACAAATACTACTTCCACTACTACTACTTCTTCTAGTACAACTACTGCTACTACTCCTACTACTGCTGCTACTACTACTACTACTACTATTACTGCTTCATTACTCCTCCTCCTCCTCCTCATCCTCCTCCTCCTCCTAGTACTACTACTACAACTCCTCCTACAACTACAATAGCTACAACCACTATTATAGTACTAGTACTACTACTACTACTATTACTACTACTACTAGTACTGCTACTACTACAATAAGTATAACTACTACTATGACTACTACTACCACCACTAAATACTACGACTATTGCTTCTACTACTATAACTACAGCTACTACTACTGCTACTACTACTGCTACTCCTACGGTTGTTACTACTACTACAACTTCTACTATTACTACTACTACTACTACCACCACCACTACTACAACCACAACTACAATTGCTATCACTACTACTACTTCTACTGGCATAACACCTACTGGGACTACTATAGATTCAACTCCTATTACCGCTACTGCTCCTACCACAACAACAACAACTACTACTACTTCTACTACTACTACTAATACCATTTCGTCTACTACGATTGTTGCTACTCCAAATACTATTGCTACTGCTACTACTCCTTCTACTGCCGCTGCTACTACTACTACTACTATAACTACTACCACTCCAACTCTTACTTCAACTAGTAGTACTACTATTATTACTACAGCTACTACTATGACTACTGCTACTATGACTATTGCTACTATGACTACTACTACAACTACTCCTTCTACTACTATTACTACTACTACTACTACATGATACTAGTACTACTACCACTTCTACAGATACTATTGCTACTACTACTGCTACTGCTCCAAATGCTGCTACCACAACTACTACACCTACTACCATAACTGCTACTACTGCAACTGCTACTAATACTACAACTGATACTACTACTAGAACTTCTACTACTACAACAGCAACAACTACCACTACTATTGCTACTCTCACTCCTATTGCAACTACTACGACCACTACTCCTTCTGTTACCACAAGTCCTAATACTACTACTAATACTACTACTACTACTACTCCTCCTCCTCTTACTACTGATACTACTACTTCTATTGCTACTACTAATGCCACTACTGTAATTACTACTACTATTCCTATTGGTAGTACTGCTACTACTATAGCTACTAACACTGTCACTACTGCTACTCCTACTACTACGACTGCCATTGCTACTACAACTAGTGCTACTACTAATACGACTACTACAATAGCTGCTGCAACTACTACTACTACTACTATTACCATTACCACTGCTACAACTACTCTCACTCATACTATGACTACTACTACTGCTAGTCCTACTACTACTACTACTCATAATACTACTATTATTGCTGTTATTACTACTAGTACTACTACTACTATGACTATTGCTCTTGTTGCTGCTACTGCTATTAGTACAACTATTAATACTACCACTACTACTACTACACTACTACTACTACTACTGCTACTACCACTACTACTACCACTCTCACTCCTACTACTACTACTATGACTACTCCTATCGTTATTACTACTCATAATATTACTATTGCTGTGCCTACTACTACAACTACCACCACTACTACTACAACTACTACAATTACTAATATTGCTGCTACAACTATTACTGCTATCACTACTGCTACTGCTACAACTACTGCTACTACTAGTTCTATTACTACTACTACTAGTACTGTAACTCCTACAGCTACTAATGCTATAACTACTACTACTTCGATAGCTACTATTATGCAACAACTACTACTGCTACTACTACTCCTACAGCTCGTACTACTACTGCTAGAACTATTGCGAATGCTAATGCTACTTCCACTATTCCTACTACTACAATCACAACTACAACTACTGCCACTACTATTACTATTGTGACTACTACTATTGCGTCTACTACCACGACTACTCCTACTACGACAACTACTTCTACTCCTACTCCTACTGGTACTTCTACTCTGAATCCAACAACTGCTACTACTACTACTGCTCGTCCTACTACTACTACCATTACTTCTACCACTACTACTACTACAACTACAAGAATAACTACGACTGCTATAATAACAACTACTACTACAACTACTAGACCTACAGCAAGAACAACTGCCATTGCTACCACTATTAGTACGACAACTACAACTGCCATAGCTAACACTACTACTATTACTACTAGTACTACTGCTATTGCTACTTCTACTATTACTACAACTACTACTACGACTACTACTACTACTACTACTACTACTACTTCTGCTACTCCTACTTTGTCTACTACTATGACTACTGCTACTATTACTGTTGCTATTGCTGCTACTACTACTACTACAATAACTACTATTATAGCAACAACAACAACTACTACTACCACTTCTACTACTCCAAGTACTACTACTACAACTGCTCTTTCCACTACAACTACTACTACAATAGCTACTACTACTGCTGCTACTATGACTACTAGTACAACTAATACTACAACTCCTACAACTGCTACTACTACTACTGCTCCTACTACTGCTACTACTGCTACTACTACTACAACTACTACGACTACAACTACAACTATTACCTCAACTATTATAACTACTACTACTACTGATCCTAGTAATATTGCTACTTCTCCTAGTACTATAGCGACTACTACTACTCCTACTACTACCACGACTACTACTCTTACAACAACTACTACTACTGCTACTACTATTACTGGGACTACTTCTACTACAATTGTGACTACTGCTCCTACAACTACTATAGCTACTACAGCTACTACTGCTATTGCAACTACTACTGCTATACTGCTACTACTTCTGCTAGTACTACTACCACTCCTACTACTTTCTCTATTATTGTTGCTGCTGCTACTACTGCTACTACTTCAACTACTACTGCCACTACCACTGCTACTACTACTGCTACTACTACTACTACTATTGCTGCTACTGCTAATACTATTACTACTACTATTGCTACTATTACTACTACTACTATTACTGTAAATGCTACTATTTTTGCTACTACTACTATTACTATGACTACAACTACTATTAGTAGTACTATTATTACTACTATTGCTACTACTAATGCTACTGTTATTGCTGCTACTTCTGCTCCTGTTACTAATGCAGTTGCCACTACGGATTCTCCTACTACTACTAATACTACTGCTGTAACTACTACTGCTACTACTACCACTACTACTGCTGCTGCTACTATGATTACAACTCCGAATACTAAAACTATTTCTGCCATGAATACTACTAGTACTACTATTACTAGTGGTAGAAGCAATAGTTGTCGAAGTAGTAGTAGTAGTAGTAGTGGTATTCGTTGTAGTAGTGGCAGTATTAGTAATAGTTGGAGCAGTAGAAGTCATAGTTGTAGTTATAGTCATAGTAGTTATTGTTGTATTATTAGTCATAGTAGTAGTAGCAGAAGTCATAGTTGTAGTTGTAATAGTCCTTATTATATTAGTAGTAATAGTAGTAGTAGTAGTAGTAGTAGTGGTGGTGGTGGTGGTAGTAGAGTAGTACTAGTACTAGTGGTAGTGGTAGTCGTAGTTGTAGTCATAGTCATAGTAGTTGTAGTAGTAGTAGTATTAGTAGTAGTAGTAGTATATTGGGGGGATAGAAAGAGTGTGAAAGCAGATCAATATTGTGGGCCGAACACCAAACCGTCACAAAAGCTTAAGCTTATGGGATATGGGCCTTTATCACTATATATATTGGACCCTATCTATCCAATATCCGATGTGGGACTAATTCATCACACCTAGCATTATAACAATCTCCCCCTTCTGGTGTGATTTGACCATATTAATTTTAACACTCTTAATCAAGAACTCTTTTACTCGACCAGTTCCACATTGTGTCCCATACCCACAAGTTTCTGTCTCATTCTTTTGATTTTTTAGGAGAAAATAACATGCAACCCAATTCAGTTGCAACATCATGATAATTTTGGTCTTAAGAGTTTGCACAACTTCAAACCTAAAGCTCTTATACCATTTATTGGGAGAATCGGAAGAGTGTTAAAGTAGATCAATATAGTGGGCCAAACCCCAAACCATCCCGAAAGCATAAGCTCATGGTATATGGGACTTTTTCACTATATATATTAGTAGTATTAGTAGTGGTAGCAGCAATAGTAGTAGTAGCAAAAGTAGCAGTAGTAGTAGCAGCAGCAGCAGTAGCAAGAGCAATAGCTACAGTAGTAGTTGTAGTATTAGTATTAGTAGTAGTAGAAGTAGTAGATGTAGCAACAATAGCAGCAGCAGCAGCAGTAGTAGTAGTAGAATTAGTAGTAGTAGTTGTAGTAATAGTACTAGTATTATCATAAGTAGTAGTAGTAGTATTAGTTGTACTTGTAGTAGGAGTTGTAGTAGAAGTACCAGTAGTAGAAGTGATAATTATAGTAATAGTAAGAATAGTAGTGGTAGTTGTTGTGGTAGTTGTCGTTGGAGTGTTAGGAGTAGTAGTAGTCATGGCAGCAGCAGTAGTAGTAGTTGCAATAGTAGTAGTAGCAGCAGCAGCAGTAGTAGTTTGGGTACTAGTATTGGTAGTAACAGTAGTTGTATTAGTAGTAGTCATAGTTATAGCAATAGTTGGAGTAGAAATAGTTATAGGAGGAGGAGGAGGAGGAGGAGGAGGAGGAGTTATAGTAGTAGTAGTAGAAGTAGTTGTAGTTGTAGGAGGAGGAGGAGTAGTAGTAGTTGCAGTAGTAGTAGTAGCAGTAGTAGTTGTAGTAGTAGTAGTATTAGTACTAGTAGTAGCACTAGTAGTACTAGTAGTAATAATAATAATATTAGTAGTAGTATTAGTAGTATTGATAGTAGAAGTTGTAATAGCAGCAACAACAGTAGTAGAAGCAGCAGCAGTAGTTTCAGTAGTCATTCTAGTAGTTATAGTAGAAGAAGTAGTAGTAGTAGTTGTTGTTATTCTTGTTGTTGTAGTAGTAGTTATAGTAGCAGTAGTTGTTGTTGTTGTAGTAGTTGTTGTAGCAGCACTAGTAGTAGTAGTAAGAGTTGTTGTAGTAATAGTTGTAGTAGTTGTTGTTGTAGTAGTAGGAATAGCAACAGAAGTAGCAGCAGCAGCAGCAGCAGCAG
>RXID01015819.1:45000-50000 GCA_005019695.1 Trichopus zeylanicus subsp. travancoricus | reverse complement strand
GCAGTAGTAGCAGTTGTAGAAGAAGTAATAGAAGTGGCAGTAGTAGTAGTGGTGGTAGATGTAGTGGTAGTAGTAGTAGTAGTAGTTTACAAAGTAAAAATAATAGTAGCAGTGGCAATAATTATAGTAGTTGTACGAGTAGTAGAAGGAGTAATAGTAGTACTAGTAGTAGTAGCAGTAGAAGTTATTATAATAGTAGTAGAAGTAGTAGTAGTTTGGGAACTAGTAGTGTAGTAATAGTAGTTGTTTTAGTAGTAGTCGCAGTTGTAGTAGTAGTTGGAGTAGAAGTAGTAGTAGTAGTAGTTGTTGTTGTAGTAGTAGTAGGAGTAGTGGTAGTAATAGTTATACTAGTAGTAGTAGTTGTACTGGTAGTAGTATTAATAGTTGTATTAGTTGTTGTTATGGTTGTTGTTGTAGTAATAATAACCTTAGTGGTAGTATTAGTAGTACTGCTAATTGCAGTTGCAGTAGAAGCAACAACAGCAGTTGCAGCAGTATTTGTAGTAGAAGTAGCGGTAGCAGTTTTAGTAGTAGTTATAAGAGTTGTAGTAGTAGTTGTAGTTGTAGTTGTTGTTATTGTAGTAGTAGTAATAATAATATTAGTAGTACTGGTAGTAGTTGTTCTAGCAGTAGCAACAACAGCAATAGCAATAGTAGTAGTAGTAGAAGTAGTAGTAGTAGTTTCAGTAGTAGTTGTAGTAGTAGTGGTAGTTGTTGTTGTTGTTATTGTATTAGTAGTAGTAGTAGTAGTAATAATAGCAGTAGTATTAGTAGTAGTTGTGGCAATAGTAGCATTGGTAGAAGTAATAATAGTTGTAGTAGGAGAATTAGTACTGGTAGTAGTAGTAGTAGTAGGAGTGTTAGGAGTAGAAGTAGTAGTAGCTGGAGATGTAGTAGTAGTTGTAGTAGCAGCAGCAGCATCAACAACAATAGTAATAGTAGTAGCTATAGTAGTAGTGAGTAGCCGCCATAGAGTGGAAGTAGTAGTATAGCAGTAGCAGCTGCAGTCGCAGTAGAGTACTTACTAGTTGTTGGAGTAGTTGTACGTCCTAGAAGTATAATGGTAGCATGAGTAGCACTAATTGTGTGAAGAAGTCGATAGGGGAGTTCTCACAGCAATAGCAATAGCAACAGTAGTAGCAGCAACGGCAGTAGCAGCAGTAGCTGGAATAGTAGTGGTGGTGGTGGTAGTAGTAGTAGTAGTAGTTGTTGTTGTAGTAGCAATAGTAGTAGTAGGAGAATTTGTAGTAGCAGTAGCAGCAGCAGCAGTAGCAGTTGTAGTAGGAGTAGTAGTAGTAGTAGTAGTAGAAGTGGTAGCTATAGCAAGAGGAGTTGTATTATTAGTAGGTGTAGCAGAAGAATTAGTAGGAGTAGTAGTAGTAGCGGTAGCAGAAGTAGAAGTAGTGGTAGTTATAGTAGTAGTTGTAGTAGAAATAGTAGTAGTAGTAGTAGTTGTTGTAGTAGTTGGAGTAGTAGTAGTAGCTGTAGAAGTCGTTGTACTAGTTGTAGTAGTAGTAGTATTACAATTAGTAGTAGTTGTCAGAGGAGGAGTAGTAGTAATAGTAGTCGCAGTAGTAGTAATTGTAGTAGAAGTAGTAGCAGCAGCAGCAGTAGCTGTAGTAGTAGTCGCTATTGTTATTGTTATTGTCATTAGTTTTGTTGTTGCAGTAGTAGTAGTAGTAGTGGTAGTAGTAGATGGTGTTGTAGTGGTGGTAGTAGTAGTAGTAGTTGTTGTTATTGTTGTAGTAGTAGTAGCAGCAGCAACAGTAGTACTGGTAGTAGTGGTAGTAGCAGTAGTAACGGATGTAGTAGCAGTCGTAGTAGTAGTTGAAGTAGTTGTGGTACTAGTCGAAGCAGCAGCAGTAGTAATAGTAGTAGTTGTTGTTGTTGTTGTAGTATTCCCATTAGTAATAGTAGTTGTAGTAGCGGAAGTAGTAGTAGCACAAGTAGTAATAGCAGTTGTAGTACTGTTAGTAGAAGTGGTAATAGTAGCAGTAGGAGTAGCAGTTATAATAGCAGTAGTAGTGGCAGTTGCAGTAGTAGAAGCAACTGCAACAGCAACAACAATATTAGTGGTAGTAGTAGTAGTAGAAGTAACTGCAGTAGCAGTAGCAGCATTAGTCATAGTAGTAGTTGTTGTTGTAGTAATAATAGTTTTTGTTGTAGCACTGGCAGCATCTGAAGTAGCAGTTGCCGTAGTAGTGCGTAGTCGTAGTAGTAGTAGGATAGAAGTAGTAGTTGAAGAGTAGCAGTAGTAGTTATTGTAGTAGTAGTTGTTCTTGGAGCAGTAGCCATAGTAATAGCAATAATAGTAGTAGTAGTAGTAGTATTAGTAGCAAAAGTAGCAGTAGCAATAGTAGCAGTAGTCGATGTAATAGTAGCAGTAGTCGTAGTAATAGTTGTAGTTGTTGTGCTAGTAGTGTTAGTAATAGCAACAGTTGTGATTGTAATAGTAGTTGTCACTATAGTATAAGTAGTAGTTGTAGTAGTAGTAGTAGTTGTTGTTGTTGTAGTAGTAGTCGTCACTGTGGAAACCAGTATTAGTTGCAGCACTAGTAGTAGTAGTTGTACAAGTAGCGTTATTTGCATCAATAGTAGCAATACTAGTAGTAGCAGCAATAGCAACAACAGTAATAGTAGTAGTACTAGTAGCATTAGTAGAATAGTTGTAGTTGCAATAGAAGCAGCAGTAGTAATAGTAACAGTAGTAGTCGCAATAGTTGTGGTCATTGCAGCAGTAGTCGTAGTAGCGGAAGTAGTAGTAGTAGTTTCAAG
The DNA here is from genome assembly GCA_005019695.1 of Trichopus zeylanicus subsp. travancoricus. NCBI lineage: Eukaryota > Viridiplantae > Streptophyta > Magnoliopsida > Dioscoreales > Dioscoreaceae > Trichopus > Trichopus zeylanicus. Next base: position 47,225 of record RXID01015819.1, on the reverse strand, counting down.
AGTAGTCGTACTAGTAGTAGTAGTATTATTACAGGTAGTAGTAATAGCAGTAGTAGTTGTAGTAGTAGTAGCAGTAGTAATTGTAACAGTAATGGTTGTAGTAGGAGGATTGGTAGTAGTAGTTGTTGTTGTAGTAGTAATAGTAGTAGTTGTAGCAACAGTAGCAATAGTAATAACAACGGTAGTCGTTATGGTGGTAGTAGCAGTAGTAGTAGGACTATTAGAAACAGTAGTCGAGTAGTGGTTGTAGCAATAGGAGAAGTAGGGATAGTAGTAGTAGTAGCGGTAGTAGTAGTAGTAGTAGTAGTAGTAGTAGTAGTAGTAGTAGTAGTAGTAGAAGTTGCTATAGTAGCATAAGTAGCAGTAGTACTATAGCTGTTACTAATAGAACTAGTAATTATCGCAGTAGTACTATCGTACTAGTATTAGTAGTAGTATTACGACTACTGCTACTTGAACTACTACTCTACTGTTTCTACTATTACTACTACCACTACGGCAACTACAAGTACCTCTTCTACAACTACTACTACAACTACTACAACTGCTACTAGTATTGCTACCAATACTACTTCTACTGCTCCTACTACTACTACTACTACTACTTCTACTTCTACAACTGCTACTACTACTACCATTACTACTGTCACTACTACAACTACTAATTCTACCACTACAGCTACTACTAATACTACTACTACAACTACTACTATTACTAATAGTGCTCCTAATACTCCTAGTACAACTACTACTATTACTACTACTATTGCTACAACCCCAACTAATACTACTATTACTACTGCTACTACTACTGCTTCTGCTACTAGTGCAACAATAACTAGTACTACTACTACTACTACTACAACAACAACAACAACAACTACTACTACTACTACTACTACTATGGTTGTTGTTGCTATTGCTACTGCTACAACTACTGCTACTGCTACTATTACTACTACTATGACTACTACTTCTACTACTACTTCCACTACTACTACTACAACTCTGCTACTACTGCTGCTTCTACTCCTACTACTGTTGCTACTACTACTACAACAATAACAACAACAACAACTAATACTACTGCTACTGCTACTGCTACTTCTGCTGCTACAACAACAACTACTACTACTATTACTAGTACTGCTAGTACTACTACTACAACAACTACCACTTCTACCGCTAAAACTATAATTGCTACTACTTCTACTACAATTACTACTACTACTAGTACCCCTAATACTTCAACTTCAACTACTACTATTACTGTTACTAGTACTATTAACACTACTACCACTATTACAACTACTACAAATGCACCTACTACTGCTGCTACTACTACCACTACTACTACTACTACTACTACTACTACTACCACTACGGCTATTACTATTGCTACTATTGCAGCTGCTGCTGCTGCTACTACTACTACTACTACTACTACTACTACTACTACTACTACTACTACTACTAGTCATACTACTACTACTAATACTAGTACTACAACTTCTACTACCACAACATCAGCAACAATAGCAATAACTACAACAACAACTACTACTACAACTACTACTACTATGACTACAACTACTACTACTCCTGCTGCTACTACTACTACTACTGCTACTGCTACTACTACTACTACAACAACAATAACTACAACTTCCACTTCTGCTACAACAATTAATACTACTATTTTAACTACTACTACTACAATAACAATGACAACATCTACTGCTGCTACAACTAGTACTACTGCAATTGCTACTGCTATGGCTACAACTCTACGACTATTACTAGTTCTACTATTAGCACTACTATTAATATTGCTACTACTCCTACTAGAACAACTACTATAATAACAACAACTACTGCTACCACTACTGCTACTACAACTACTACAGCTACTACTACTATTACTCTTACTACTACAATAGCTACTACAACTATTACTACTAGTTGTTGTTATAGTAGTAGTAGTCGTAGTACAGGTAGCAGTAGTCGTAGTACAGGTAGTAGTAGTAGTAGTAGTAGTAGCAAAAGTAGCTGTAGCAGTACTAGTAGTATTGGTAGCTATAGCAGTAGTTGTAGTAGTAGTAATAGTAGTAGTAGTCATTGTTATAGTAGTAGTTGTTATAGTAGGAGTAGTAGCAGTAGTAGTAGTAGTAGTAGTAGTAGAACTACTAGAAGTAGTAGCGACAGCAACAACAGTAGTAGTACAT
>RXID01015819.1:0-42500 GCA_005019695.1 Trichopus zeylanicus subsp. travancoricus | reverse complement strand
CTACTACTACTACTATTACTTCTATTGCTATTACTGCTACTAGTTCTACTACACCTATTGTGACTACTACTACTATTGCTACTGCTGCTACTACTATTTCCACTTGTACTACAAATGCTACGACTATTACTACTGCAATCAGTACTACACCTACTACAACTACAACAACAACAACAACTACTACTACTACTGCAACTACTACTGCTATTGCTACTGCTACTACTGCTACTACTACTACTACTATTACTACTACTACTACTACTACTACTACTACTACTACTACTACTACTACTACTACTACTACATACATACTACTAATAGCACACTACATACTATTACTACTACTACTACTACTATTGCATACTCATAGTTCTACTAGTTCATACTAGTTCTACTACGGCGACTACTGCTAACGACTCACTGCTGCTACTTTTGATACCTAGTATAATACTCAACACTACTACTGCTAACTACTTCAACAACTAACTACAATACAACCTCCTACCGCTCCTACATACTAACGTTCCACTACTACTACTACTACTACTGCTGCTGCTTCAACCACTAGTACTATAGCTCCTGCTGTTGCTACTACTACTTCTACTACAACTATTACAGCTACTATTACTACTACTACTACTGCTACTCCAACTACTACTTTTACGATTACTGCTGATACTAACACTACTACTCCTACTCCAACTACTGCTTCTACAATTATTACTACTTCTACTACTAGTACTACTACTACTACACTTTTACGATTACTACTATACTTCTACTGTTGCTTCTATTGCAACTACTAAAATGAGTAAGACTCCTCCTCCTAGTACTACTACTACTACTTTTACAACTACTAAAATTACTACAACAACAACAACTACTACTACTACTACCACAACCACCACCACCATTGCTATGATAACTACTGTTGCTATTGCTAGTCCCACAACTACTACTACTACACCTACTACTACTCTGACTACTACTATTACTCCTCCTCCACCTACTACTACTACTACAACTATGACTTCTACTACCACTACTACTGCTACTACTACTACTACTACTATTAGTACTCCTACTACTACTACTCGTACTACTACACCTACTACTATTCCTTCTCCTAGACGTATTCCAATTACTGCTCGCACAACTACCACCACCACGACTACTATTACTACTTCTAATTCTATGACTACTACTACTGCTACTAGTAGTAGTTCTACCACTACCACTATGGCTATTGCTACTACTACTAATCCTATTATTACTACTGCTATTACAACTACTGCTATTGTTGCTACCTCTATTGTGACTATTACTTCTGCTACGACAATAACTACTACTACTATTGCTACTGCTACTACTAATACCATAGTTATTGCTATTATTGTTGCTGCTACTATTATCGCTACTACGACTACAACTATTTGTACTACCGTGATGGCGATGACTACTACTACAGCAACTGCTGCTACTACAGATACTACTTCTACAATAACTACTAGTAATACTGTGGCAACTAGCACTACTACAGATGCTGCTGCTATTGCTACTGCTGCTACTAATACTACTACTCCTAATATTGCATACTACTTCAGTTGCTACTTCTGTGACTACTACTGCTACTAGTAGTACTACTACTACTTCTGCTACTACTATTGCCACTATTGCAACTACTACAACAACTACTACTACTATGACAACAACAATAACAACTATTACTACTACAACAACTACTACTACTACTACTCTTACAAATGCTACTACTACTACTCAACTGCTACTCCTACAACTACTACTACTACTACTGCTACTACAACTGCCACTACAGCTACTATTACTACTAATAACTACTACTACTATACAACTACTTATACAATAATACTACTACTACGACTACAACTATTATTACTAACTACTACTACAACTACTACTACTACTACAGCTACTACTCCTACTACTAGTGCTACCGCTACTACTCCTTGAACTACTACTGTGACTATTGTTGGTTATACTACTATTGCTACTCTTACTACTACTACTACTACTGCTACTGTTGTTGCTACAGTGCCTGCTCCTACTATTTCTACTACTACTACTACTACTAGTACTACAACTACTACATCACCAACTAATCCTACTACTGCTAATACTATTACTGATACTACTAGTATTATAACTAATACTATTACTACTATTACTACTACTACTCTACAACTATTACCGCTGCTGCTACTACTAGTTCTACAACTACATCTACGACTGCTACTACTACTACTTCTACTGCTACTACTTTTACTACTACTACTACTATAATTACTACTGCTTCTGCTGCTACTACTAGTAGTGCTCCATCTCCTCCTCCTCCTCCTCCTACTACTACTACTACTACTACTACTCTACCAGTGGTAGTAGTAGCAGTCATAGACGCCTAGTAGCAGTAGCAGCGATAGTAAAAGTGGTAGTACTAGTAGTAGAAGTAGCTATAGTTGGAGCAGACAAAATTATCGCAGTAGTATTATTAGCAATTATAGTAGTAATAGTGATTGTGGTAGTAGTGGTAGTCGGAGAAGTAGTAGTATTCGTGGTAGTAGTTATAGTAGTACTATTAGTCGTAGTAGTAGTGGTAGTAGTAGGACTAGTAGAAGTAGTAGTAGTATTAGCAATAGAAGCAATAGCAGCGACAACAATAGTAGCAATAGTAGTGGTAGCAGTTGTGGTAGTTGTAGTAGTCATAGTAATAGTAATAGAGTTAGCAGTAGTAGTAATGGCATTAGTAGCAGTACTAGTAGTGATCATAGTTGTAGCGTCTTAGCAGTAGTAGGAGTAGTAGCTATCATAACAGTAGTAGCAGTAGCCGCAATAGTAGTAGTAGTACAAGTAGAAATCGTAATAGTAATAGTAGTAGCAGTAGTAGCAGTAGTGGTAGTAATAGTAGTAGCAGCTATAGAATTAGAATCTATAGTAGTAGTAGTTTTCACAATGGTAGTAGTATCAGAAGTAGTAATAGTAGCAGTAGTAGTTGTTGTTGATTTCGTAGTAGAAGCAGAAGTAGCAGTAGCCGCCGTAGTAGTAGCGATAGCAGCAGCAGCAGTAGTAGTAGTACAAATAGTAGCAGTACTAGCAGTTGTAACAACCTAAGTAGCAGTAGTGGTAGTAGTAGTAGTAGTACTAGTACGAGTGGTGGTAGTAGTAGTAGTTGTTGTTGTTGTCGTAGTGGAAGTAGTGATAGTAGCAGTAGTAGTAGTAGTAATAGCCTTGGTAGCAATGCTAGTAGCAGCAATAATAGTAGTGGTAGTGGCATTAGTTGTAGTAGTAGCAGTAATAGCAGTAGTAATTATTATTGTACTAGTTGTAGTAGTAGTAGTAGTAAAAGTTGTAGTACTAGTATAGTAGTAGTAGTAGTAGCAGTAGTTACAGTTGCAGTAATAGTAGTAGCATTGTTAGTAGTATTAGCAGTAGTAGTAGTAGTAGCAGAAGTAGCGGTAGAAGTAGCAGTAGCAGTAGTAGTAATAGTAGTAGTAGTCATAGCAGCAGTAGTATTTGTGGTAGTAATAGCAGCAGTAGTAGTAGCAGCAGTTGTAGGAGCCGTACTAGCTCTTGTAGTAGTAGCAATAGTAGTAATAGTAGTTGTAGTCACAGTAGTAGTTGTTGTATAAGAAGTAGTAGTTGTAGTTACAGTAGTTGTATCAGTAGTAGCAGTAGTAGTTATAGTAGTAGTAGCATTAGTAGTAGTAATAGTAGTAGCAGTAGTAGTAGTAATACTAGAAATTGTAGTAATAGTAGTCATAGTTGTAACAATGATAGTTGTAGTCATAGTACCAGTAGTAGAAGTTAAAGTAGTAAAAGCAGCAGTAGTAGTTGTAGTAGCTATAATAGTAGTAGCAATAGTGGTAGTAGCAATAGCAGCAGCAACAGTAGTAGTCATAGTAGCAGTTGTTGTAATAGTAATAGTAGTAGTAGTTGGAAAAGTAGTAGTTGCAATAGGAGCAGTAGTAGTCGTAGAAGTAGTTGTAGTTGTACTAAAATTAGTAGTCATAGTAGTGGAAATAGTGGAGTAGTAATAATGTTCTTAGTAATTGTTATAGTAGTAGCAATTATATTCATAACAGTAGTAGCAACAGTAGTAGTTGCAGCAGTGGTAGTAGTAGTACTAGTAGTAGTAGTAGTGGATGCAGTAGTAATACAAGTAGTACTAAGACTACTAGTAGTAGTAGTAGCATTAGTCGAAGTAGTAGTAGCAGCAGCAGAAGTAGCAGCAACAACAGTAGCTATAGCAGTAGTAGAAGTTGTAGAAGCAGCAACTGCAATAACCGGATTAGGAGTATGTTTAGTAGGAGCAGGAGTAGTAGTAGTAGCAACAAGAGCAAGAATAGGTCTAGAAATAATAATAATAGTGGCAATAGTAGTAGTTGGAGTAGGAGAATTGGCATTAGTAGTAGTAGGAATAGGAGTAGCAGTAGTAGTAGCACAAGTAGGAGTAGGATTAGTGGTAGTAATTCTCCTATCGCAACTACTACAACAACAGCTACTACTTTTACTACTACTACAACTACTACTATTGTTGCTGCTACTACTACTACTGCTACAAATACTACTTCGACTACTACTACAACTACTACTACTATTGCTACTATAACTGCTACTAGAACTGCTACCACTGCTGCTACTACTACTAGTACTACTACTACTACAACTACTTCATTGCTACTACTACTGCTCCTCCTCCTACTACAACTACAACTATTACTACTACTACTGCAATTACTACTATTTCTACTACTACAACTACGACTGCTGCTAATACTAGTACACTACTACTACAACTACTACTACTAGCACTGCTACTACTCCAACTACTACTATAATTACTATTGCTAATACTACTACAACTATTATAACAACTACTACTATACCAACTATTACGACTATTGCTACTACAACTACTGCTAGTACTACTGCTACTGCGGCTACAACTACTCCTTCTATAACTACGACTACTACTAGTATGCATACTACTAGTACTACTACTGCTACTCCTACAGCTAATACAACAACAACTACTACTACACCTACTCCTATTGCTACAACTACCACTACTCCTACTACCACTACGACTGCTACTAATACTACTACTACTACTACTACTACTACCACTTCTACTACTCCTCCTACTACTACAACAACTACCACTGCTGCTGCTGCTACTACTACTACTAGTACTACCCCAACTCCTACTCCTACTACTACACCTGATACTACTTCTAATGCAACAACTAATGCCATAACAATAACTACTTCTACTACCAATGCTACTACTATTCTTGAAACTACAACTACTTCTACTACTAATACAACTTTTGATACTACTACTACCACTACTTATCCTATTACTACAACTACTACAACTACTATTCCAACTCCAACTCCAACTTCAGCTCTTACTGCAATTACTCCTACTATTAATACACCTAGTACTACTACTAATACTACTACTGTTCCTACTACTACTTTTGCTCCTACACCTACTCCTCCTACTACTACTTCTACTACTACTACTACTACTCCTGCTACTATTACCACAACTTCTACTTCCACTACTACTACTACTATTGCAAATAGTGCTACTACCACAACTACTATTACTTCTACTACTACTACAACAACTGCTACTACTACAACAACTACTACTACTATTGCTACTACTAAAACTACTAGTACTACTAGTACTACTACAATTACTACTACTAACACTAGTACAACTCCAAGTACTATTACCACTTCAACAACAACAATAATGACATCAACAACTTCTGCTATTACTACTTCTACTACTACTGCTACAGCTGCTGATACTACTACTAATACTACTCCTCCTCCTACTACACTACCACAACTTCTACTGCCACTACTGCTACAACTACTACTACTACTACTACTATTGATACAACTAGTACTAGTATTACTACTAATACTACTACTAGTACTACTACTACTACAACTACAACTACCATTACTACTTCTACTACTACTATTAGTACTACAACTACTACAACTTCCACTTATACTACTACTACAACTTCTGCTACTACTACTACTACTATTACTAATACTGCTAATACTATTACTATTACTACTGCTACTATTACGACTACTACTATATAGCTACTACTACTACCACTACTGCTGCTACTATTACTGCTAATACTATAACTACTACTACTCCTATTACTACCACTACAACTCCTATTACTACTTGTACTACTATTGCTACAATTACTGCTACTACTACAACTACTACTACTACTACTACTACTACTACTACTACTACTATTACTGCTATTGCTACCATTGCTACTACTTCTACTACACCAATTGCTACTACTACTACTACTACTACTACGACTACTACTACTACTACTACTATTACTACTAATACTATAACTGCTACGAGCACTACTACTACAATTATTGCTATGTCTACAACAACAACTACTATTACTACTACTACAACAGCTACTACTACTACTACTACTACTAGTACTACTACTACTATTACTGCTACCACTGCTACAGCTACTGCTACTACTACTACTACTACTACTACTACTAGTCCAACTACTCCAACTATTGCCACTACTACGATTACTACTACTACTACTACTACTACACCTCCTTCTGCTATTTCTAAAACTTCTACGACTACTACTACTACTGCTACTAGTGCTACTCTACTACTGCTCCAACTATTACCTTCATAATTACTGCTACTACTACTTCTACAATAATTACTACTTCGATTATTGCTAGTACTACTTCTACTACTAGTACTACTACTACTACTACTTGTACTACTACTACTTGTACTACTACTTGTAGTACTACTAGTAATACTCCTCCTCCGACTACTACTACTACTTCTACTACTACTAACATTTCTACGACTACTACTACTATAACTACTACTATCAATGTGACTACTACTACCACTACCACTACTCCTACGACTACTACAACTATGACTTCTACTACTACTACTGCTAGTCCCACTACCACTACCACTACTCCTACTACTACTATGACTACTACTACCACTACTACTACTCCTCCTACTACTACCACTATGACTTCCACTACTGCTACCACTACTCTTGTACTACTACTCCTACTACTATTCCTTCTCCTACACATATTCCTATTGCTACTACCACTACTACCAGGACTACTATTACTACTATTACTACTACTACTACTACTACTTCTTCAACCTTTACCACTACTACTACAGGTACTAGTAGTACTACTCCCACTACTGCCACAACTACTACTACTATTGCAACTACAACTATAGCTGTTGTTGCTACCACTATTGTGACTATTACTACTCTTAGTAGTTGTGGTATCAGAAGTAGTAGTAGTAGTAGCAGTAGTCTTTGTAGTAGCAATAGTAATAGTTGTGGTAGTAGTAGTAATAGCAGTAATAGTTGTAGTGGTAGTAATAGTAGTAGAAGTTAGAGTGGTAAAATAGTAGTAGAAGTTAGAGTAGCTTTTGTAGTCATAGCAGTAGTGGTAGTAGTAGTAGTACTAATAGTAGAAAATGTAGTAGTAGTTGTAGCAACAGTAGTAGTAGTTGTTGTAATAGTCATAGCAGTGGTGGTAGTAGTAGTTATAGTTGTTTTTGTAGTTGTACCAATATTAGTTTCAATAGTAATAGTGGTAATAGTGGTAGCAATAGTAGAAGTAAGAGTAGTAGTAATAGTTGGGGTAGTTGTGGTAGTAGAAGTAGTAGATGTATTATTACTTGCAGTACATGTTGCAGTAGTTGTAGTAGTAGTTGTCGTAGCAGTAGTAGCTATAGTAGCACTAGTATTAGTAGTTGTAGTAGTAGTAGTGGACGTAGTAGTAGTGGAACTAATAGTAGTAGTAGTAGTAGGAGAAGTAGCAATAGTAGTAGTGCCAGCAATAGTAGTGGTACTAGTTGCAGTTGTAGTAGTGGTATCAATAATAGCAGAAGTATTAGTTGTAGTAGCAGCTATAGCAGCAGTAGTAGCATTAGTAGTAGTAGTATTGGTAGCGGTAGTACTAGTAGTAGCAGTAGGAGAACCTGTTGTAGTTGTAGTTGTCCTAATTGGAATAGTAGTAGTAGTAGTAGTAGTAGTAGTGGAATGAGCAACATAAGTAGTAGTAGCATTCGTGGCCGTAATTATTATAGTAGTAGTAGTAGTAGTAGTAGTACTAGTAGAAGACGTAGTAGAGGTAGCAGTAGTTGCAGTAGTAGCAATAGTAGTGATAGTAGCAGCAGTAGTAGTAGTAGTGGCGGTAGTAACATTAGTAGCAGTAGTAGCAACAATAGCAGTAGTAGTTATTGTAATAGTAGTTATAGTAGTAGGAGCAGTAGTAGTAGTAGTCGTTGCAATAGTAGCAGTAAAAGAAGTAGTAGTAGTAGTAGTAGTAAAAGTAGCAGCAGTAGCAGCAACAACAGTAGTGGCAGTAGTAGAAGAAGTACTAGTAGTATCAATATAAGTATAGCAAAAGTAGCAGAGTAGTAGTAGAAGTAGTAGCAGTAGTTGTAGAAGTAGTTGTAGTAGTTGTTGTAGTAGTAGTAGTGGTAGAAGCAATAGTAGTTGGTGTACTAGCAGTAGTAGTAGTAGTAGTAGAAAATGGAATAGTAGTAGTAGTCGTTATATTAGGAGTAGTAGGAGTAATATTACTTGCAGTATTTGATGTACTAGTTGTGGTAGTAGTAGTAGTTATCATTTTGTTATAGTAGTAGTAGAACTTCTAGTAGTAGTAGGAGTAGTTGTAGTAGTAGTTATAGCAGTAGCAGCCGTTGTATTAGTAGTAGCTACAGTAGTAGTAATACTAGTACTAGTATTAGTAGCAGTGGTAGTAGTAACGGTAATAGTAGTAGTTGTAGCAGTAGTATCAGATGTATTATAAGTAGTAGTATAAGTAGTAGCAACAGGAGTAGTACTAGTACTAATAGTAGTTGTAGTACTAGTAGTAGCTGCTGCAGGGGTAGCAGCAGTAGCAGTAATAGTAGTAGTTGTTGAAGTAGTAGTCATCATTATCGTAGTAGTAGCAGTAGTAGGAGTAGTAGCAGCAGTAGTAGTAGCAGTAGGAGCAGCATCATTAGTAAAAGTAGTAGTAGTAGTAGTAGTAGTAGTAGCAATAACAGTAGTTGCAGCACTAGTACTTGGAGTAGTAGTATTTGTAGTAGTGATAGCCGTAGTAGTAGTAGTGGGGGTGGTAGTCGTAGTAGTGGTAGAAGTTGTAGTAATGGTATTAGTAGAAGTTGTAGTTTTAGTAGTAGTAGTAGGAGGAGGAGGAGGAGGAGTAGTAGTAGCAGTTGTTGTAGGTGTATAGTAGCAGGAGTAGCAACAGTAGCAGTTGTAGGAGAAGTAGTGGTCAGTAGGAGCAATAGTAGTAGTAGTAATAGTAATTGTTGTCATGGCAGTAGTACCAGTAATAGTAGTAGTAGTAGTAGTAGTATTAGCAGTAGTTGTTGCTGTAGAAGTAGTAGCAGTAGTAGTGGTAGTAGGTGAAGCAGCAGAAGTATTAGTACTTGTAGAAGTAGTAGAAGTGGTAGTAGTGGTGGGAATAGTTTTAGTGGTAATAAGATTAGCAGTAGAAGTAGTGGTAGGAATAGTAGTCATAATAGTGGTAGTAGTAGTAGTAGTAGTAGTGGTTGTTGTAGTAGTCGTAGAAGTAGTAGTGGTAGCAGTAGCATTTGTAGTAATTATAGTGGTAGTAGTTGTGGTAGCAATAGTGGTAGTAGTAGTACAACTATTAGTAGTTCTAGTAGTAGCAGCAGTGGTGGTGGTAGTAGTAGAAGTGGAAGGAGTAGCAGAAATTGCAATGTAGTCATGGTGGTAATAGTAGTAGTAGTTGCAGTACTAAAAGTGGTAGTCAGTAGGAGCAATAGTAGTAGTAGTGATAGTAGTTGTAGAGGTGATTGTTGCAGCAGTAATAGTAGTAGTAGTAGTAAAGGTAGCAGTTGTAGTAGTAGTGGTGGTCATAGTAGTAGTGGTTGTATTGTAGTGGTAGTTGTAGTTGTAGTAATAGTATTGGTACTCGGAGCACTAGTGGTAGTAATAATAGTAGTAGTAGTTGTACTAGCAGAAACAGAAGTAGCAGGAGTTGCAATAGTAGTTGTAGAAGTAGTAGAAGTAGTAGTAGTAGTAGTAGTAGTATTAGCAATAGTTGTAGTTATAGTAGTAGTAGCAATAGGAGCTATTGTCGGAGAAGTAGTAGTACTAGTAGCAGCAGCAGTAGTAGTAATAGTAGAAGCACTAATAGTAGTAGTAGTAGCAATAGTGGTAGAACAAGTTGTAGTAGGGGTAGAAGTAGTGGCAGTAGTAGTTATGCTAGAAGTAGTACTAGCAACTATAGTTGTTGCCGTAGTAGCAATCATATGAGTAGTAGTAGTAGTAGTAGTAGCAGTGGTAGCTGCAGTAGCAGTAGTTGTAGTAATAGTAGTACTACTAGTAGTAGTATGCTTTACGCTTTGCGCTACTCATATGGTATCAGAGCCTGAAATCTTATTTTTAGATTATGGCTCAAGCTTAAAACCTTTGTGGTCAAGGTACAAAGGATTTTTCGGAATATTTTTCTCCTGAAACCATTCTTTCTTTTTACGAACACTCTAAAGTTTAAAGAGGATTTCGGTTTGAAGCGAGTGATAGTTAGAGAGAAAAAAGAACGGATCTCGTCTTGGCAAGAAGGCTGTAAGACCAAGGAAGACATCCGTGTGATTCTCTCTATAAGCATTTCGTTTTATAACTAGTCCAATTTAAACCTTGGGGATCCCGTAGATGTCAGATATTTGGGAGAAATCTGTGCAATATTGGTATAACAAATCAAAAACCGTTAATCTGGAGTACCTTGACCTCACCTCTTCACAAGGAGTAACACTAAATCAGCTAGCAAATAACTTGGCTGTTGTATATGACCGAACCTACCTTTCATCCAGAGTTCACTTAAAACATTTCAAATAGATCATTGAGCGGTGTGAGCACCTTGAACAAGAAATTGTAGGTCTAAGGGAAGCAGTTAAGACCTTAACCTCTGTGTTCCTAGAAAACCGACCACCATCTGGTGAGGAACTTCGTAATTTAGTTACAAAACTTTTGAGAAAGCCTAGTTCTCCAGAAGATAATCTCCTAAAGGACCTCAACCTAACACTAAAAGGTATCCAGGAAAACTTGTCCTTCCTGGTACAGCTGCAGGAGAAGGTTCCTAGGGAAGCAAAAGGCAGGTTACGGGTGTTCCGTGACCCGTTTCAAATACTAAAGGAGGAAAACAGCATGCTCGGCGGCAGCAACAGCACACAATGGCCGGGCAACCATCCTCCTCCACCTCACTCCCCCTGTTCGAGGATAGAATCAGGGAGTACAGGCGAGGGCGATGAAAGCTCTACAATGTGCAACAAGGGGCTAGAAGGCTCGGGAGGCGCCTAACCGGAAAATCGCTTCCACAGCAGGTTCTTGAGCAGCACATCGATCCGCAAGCTGACCTCAGGATATCAATGAGGGAGCGGGCCTCTATCATCCCAGCGGAAGTCCTGTACCACTCACGAAGTGATGACGACCACCATCGGGTCTACATGCACAGGTCAGAGGAGGCTATATTGTGCATAGATGACGACCAGCAAGACCATAGATTCATTCAAGAAGGAAGCTTCAGGCAACTCCAGCAAAGTGGCTTTAGGTATATCCATTTGGGCATACTCCAAGTAAGAATACAAGCCCTTCACAGACAGGAGGAAGGCACAATGTCTCTCGTTCTTTTTAGAGACATTCGGTGGGTTGGAGATAGGTCCATAATAGCCACTATGGAGGTCGACCTAACCAGAGGTAGCCAGCTTGTTTACATCATTCCCAACATTATGTTAACAATAGGAGACTTCTACAGGAACATTCAAGTATCCATACTGACAAGGGGATACAAGCAGTGGCAGAATGGTGAGGCCAATTTGCTGATCACCAGGGGCCTCATCGGCAGACTCTCAAATACCCCTAATGTAGGCTTCGCCTATGAAGTGGAGGGAGTCATGGAGTACCTCGTAAGCCACAGGGTGAAAGCACTCCCAGGGAGGCGGTATATAGCAGAAAGCCTCCAGGGTCTCAACTGGGTCATTAGGCCGACAAAGGCCCCAGGCTTGCTACAACCAACTGAGGTATTGAGTAAAGAACTAATTGATGGAAGCATTGCTCTCAGCTTCCGAAATTATGTAGATATTACACCACGGGTGTCAGTTTACTCAAAGGAAGGGGAGCTGCCAAGCGATGAGGAGGAGATCACCCGGCATATAGTAGCGGTACTCCTGACGGCAGAACCTGACCACGTACAGGCCGCTCCTTTGGGAATCCATGCAGAGGATGCATGCCCAGGGTCCTCTGCACCTCGGTCCATGGCCACACCTCAGGAGAAGCCTGATGACATGGAAGGGACTTATTTTTCCTACCTCTTAAGTGAAGAATTCCAAGGGGGAGGAGCAACTGACTACCCAGTGAGAAGGAAGGAGCTAGTAAGGGATCCCTGTCAGGAAAAAGAGGATCCCGGGCCAATCTGGGATAGGTACCCAAGTGATGAAGCTAAAGAAAGTGGCAATGTAATCGCCGCAGGGTTCGAAGACCTCAGCCCCAAAAGTGAGCTTGAATACCCAGCGCTCAAAAGGTTATCCGAGGCACTCTACTCATCCAGCACCGTCACTTCCCCGTATCAGCCCCCTGCTGATACATCAATGGGGCCACCAAGTTACCCCCCCGCAGAGGCGTCGCATAGGCAAGGGCCAACTTTCAGGATCCCTGAAAGGGCCACCTTCCGGAGGGCAGTGAACAATGAAATGTGGACTTTACCCTCAGCCCAACAAAACGGAGGAGCCCTTTTTGTTATCCCAGAGCAATTGGGAATGTTTGACGACGCATTCTCTCGGTGGGAGTCGGTGACTAGGAACCATGTAGCCAGCATTGCATTCACAGATGTCAGGGACAAGTTGGACTACATCGAAAACCTACTTGGAGAGGTGGAAAAGCTTACATGGGTTCAGTGGCGGATGCAGTATAGCACTGAATACCAAGGATTGCTAACTACTGGAGAAGGGCGGGAAGGGACATAGAACATTCTGTCCCAAATGAGGCACGTATTCACACTGGAGGATCCAACTACCGGGTCCACAGCCATTCAGGATGAGGCTTACAGAGACCTCAAACGGCTATCCTGTGACAATGTTAAGAACATTGTCAAATTCATGAACGACTACTTGCGACTCTCAGCTAAAACAGGAAGGCTGTACACAGGGGCAGAGCTCTCCGAGAAGTTTTGGCTGAAGATGCCTGCAGATTTAGGCAGGCGCATCAAGGAAGCTTTTGACCAATGTTACTCAGGAGTAACGGTTGGAGTGTTACCGCGCATCCTCTTCGCGCACAAGTTCTTAGAAGCAGAATGCAAGGAGGCCGCATTCCGGAGATCACTAAAGGATCTGTCATTCTGTAGTCAAATCCCAATACCTGGCTACTACCAAAAGGAGAAGAAATATGGGCTAAGAAGGTCCAGAACTTACCGAGGTAAGCCTCATGAAACCCATATACGGGTGGAAAAATGGAAACATCTGATAAGAAATAGGAAGTGCAGGTGTTTTCTTTGTGGACAGGAAGGGCACTTCGCCCAGGAGTGCCCCAATGAAAAGCGGAATGTTCGGAGGATGGCAGTCTTCGAGCAGCTCTTGATACCGGAGGACTATGACGTTCTGTCAGTCCAAGAAGGGGAGGCTCAAAGCGACGCCATCTTCAGCGTTTCAGAGGGTGAAGACGAAGAGCTAGAGCAAGCCCTCAAAGCAGTGCTCCCTAGCACCAGGGAAACCATTTATATGCTAGGAGAGTTAGAAGGGAGTTATCAGCCACTCATCAAGTTACCAGCAGAACAAATGGACTGCCTGCACCAGTGGGAGCACAACAAATTCATACTAGCGCAACACGAAAATTGCTCATGCTACAAAAGGAGGACACTGCAAAGAGCAAGGATCCACTGCTCAAGGTGTAAGGTATCTGCATGTAACCTTTGTGGTCCTTTTTACTTCAAGGAGCAGGTTCCAGTTACGCTGGCAGCACCAGCGCAACTTTCCTCGCACTAGCTGATCCAGGAACAGCAGTATTATATATCCTGGTGTAATGGCGAAATAGAGCGGCTAAAGGCGGAAGTCGAATACTACAAAAGGAGGGTCCAAGAGCTGGAACTGGTAGGCGAACTTCTGCAAGACCGGACGGAGCTAGAAAAAGGAGATAAACTCCGAGCAAAGGGCAAGCAGGTCTGCAACACTGAAGAAGCAAATGTGTGGATACAAGAAAGTGTTCACAAAGTATCTACAACATGCCCGGAAGAGAAGCAGCAACAACCCGGGCAGAGAATCGTCAAGAACATGTTATATAACATGTAGGTTGAGCTTGAATTCCCCGGTCTTACTAAATTTCAGGTCAGGGCGATTCTGGACACAGGAGCAACCACCTGCTGTATAGACGAATCGTCCATCCCACAGGAGGCCACTGAAGGAAACAGCTTCATCGTCCACTTCAGCGATATTAACTCAAAGCAGACCGCCAACCGGAAGCTGAAGCAAGGGCGTATGTACATTGGGGAAAATATTTTTCGTATCCCCTACACATACAGCTTTCGGATGGAGCTGGGAGATGGAATACAAATGATCATCGGCTGTAATTTTATCAGAGCCATGCAAGGGGGGTTAAGAATTGAAGGGAGTATTGTGACATTTTATAAAAACCTCACTGTTATCAATACAACTCTAGTTACAGCCATGGCAGCAGCACTTGAAGAGCTAGACCTGGAGGAAGACGAGTACATCAGCATTCAGGAAGCTGTGTACTATAATCACGAAAAGACTCGGGAGACATTCGTGAAGAAGTTTGAGCCACTGATGCAACGGCTCAAAGATACCGGGTATATCGGTGAAAACCCCCTCCAACATTGGTCAAAGAATCAGGTGGTTTGCCACCTCGACTTGAAGAACCCTGAGTTTACCATCACAGACAAACCATTAAGGCATGTGACACCTCAACTGCAAGATGCCTTTAAGAAGCATGTCCAGGCCTTGCCGGACATTAAGGTAATTAGGCCAAGTCAGAGCAGGCACAGGACGACGGCTATCATCATCCACTCAGGCACGAGTATTGATCCGACAACGGGGCAGGAAGTCAAAGGAAAGGAGCGCCTCATCTTCAACTATAAGAGGCTTAATGATCTAACCAATAAAGATCAATATAGCCTCCCAGGCATCAACACAATCTTGAAGAGGGTGAGCCGGAGCAAAATATACTCCAAATTCGATCTGAAGAGCGGCTTCCACCAGGTTGCAATGCATCCTGATTCAATTGAGTGGACCGCCTTCTGGGTCCCCGAAGGGTTATATGAATGGCTAGTAATGCCGTTTGGGTTGAAGAACGCACCAGCAATATTCCAGAGGAAAATGGATAAGTGTTTCTCAGGTACAGAACACTTTATAGCAGTTTACATTGATGATATCCTCGTATTTTCAGAAACAGAGGAACAGCATGCGGAGCACCTAAGAACCATGCTAAAGATATGTGAGGACAATGGTTTGATCCTAAGTCCTACGAAGATGAAGATCGTTGTTAAGGAGGTTGAATTCTTGGGCGCCGTCATCGGCAGCCAGAAGGTAAAACTTCAACCTCACATCATCAAGAAAATAACGGCCTTCCAGGATCAGGAGCTGAAGACCACCAAGGGACTTCGGTCATGGCTTGGCATACTAAATTATGCCCGCAGCTATATACCAAACCTGGGCAAACTACTAGGACCACTCTACGCCAAGACGAGTCCAACAGGTGAAAGGAGGTAGAATTCACGAGATTGGGACCAGGTCAAACAGATCAAGAATCTAGTACAAACACTACCAGACTTAGAAGTGCCGCCCGAGATGAGTTACATAGTGCTAGAGGCCGATGGCTGTATGGATGGCTGGGGGGGCGTCTGTAAGTGGAAAATGCACAAGTTCGACCCCAGATCAACGTAGAAGGTGTGCGCATATGCAAGTGGGAAAATCAACCCTCCTAAATCGGCCATTGACGCCGAAATACATGTTGTAATTAATTCGTTAGAGTCCCTGAAAATATACTACTTGGACAGGTCGGAGCTGATTATTAGAACTTATTGTCAGGCGATAATCAGTTTCTTTAACAAGTCCGCTGGTAACAAGCCATCTAGGGTGAGGTGGCTTGCATTTGCTGATTACATCACTGGAACGGGGGTCACCGTTCAATTTGAACATATTGACGGGAGTAACAACCAGTTAGCTGATTCACTATCCCGCCTAGTTCACTCTGTTGTGCATACAGGATGGCCAGCCGAAGAAGAACAGGAAAGGCTACATCTGATATCACTTGCCCTACAGGAGGTGCAGGCACTACCACAAACCAACAAGCTACAACATCTGGCGGGGCTCCTGCACCAGTTCTGCAATACAAGCAGTTACTCCGGCTCCTCAGCACTGACTCAATATCCCCTGCCGCACGAAATTCCATCAAAGCTGACCTACAACACCTTGAGGAGCAAACTTCACGAGAAGCCATATCAGCACTCATCCAGTTTCGGGAGTTACACGCTCTAAAAACAAATGAGTGTTACAGGTTGCAGGCCTCAGATAAGAATTGGGCCCGGTGGTATCCATCTATACGGCAGGTCGATGAGCAACTGGGGCGGGCCCTTAATTTGACTATCTCTTCCGTTCACTGAACTCACTCCTTCAAAATCTAGCCCACTACCCACACCACCAGCAGAAGCATGGTGGGCACATGGCAAAAGTAAAGCGAGTTCTATAGTTTGTCTGTACTTAGTGAGTGTTTTTATTACTGTACGAATGCATGCCTGTCTGTACTATTACTACAGATTGTCTGTTTTTCTGTAGCAATGAAGCGATGTCATCCTTATCACTTTTGCTTGTAATCTCTGGCCCTATATATTGAGGGGCAGATGCTATAATAAGTGTGTGCGGAGCAGTTTGAAAAATCAATCCATTTCCTCAGCCATAATCTCCTGTAAGTTTGTTTATTTTTCCTGCTTTATGCTCTGCGCTACTCATCTATAATAGTTCTAGTGGGATTAGCAAAAGTATTAGTAACAGTAGTAATACTAGTGGTGGTAGTAGTAGTAGTTGAAGCAGTAGTAGTAGTAGTAGTAGGACGAGTAGTAGTAGTAGTAGTAGTATAATAGTTGTAGTAGTAACAGTAGTAGTAGTAGTAGTATTCATGGTGGTAGTAGTAGTAGTAGTTGCAATAGTAATAGTAGTAGTACTAGTAGTCGGAGTAGTAGTAGTGATAGTAATAGTAGTAGCAGTAGCAGTAGTAGTAGTATTCATGGTACTAGTAGTAGTAGGAGGAGGAGTAGTAGAGTAATACTAGGAGTAGTTGTTGGAGTAGTCATAGTAGTAGTCGTAGCAGTAGTAGCATACGTAGTATAGTAGTAGTCGTAACAGGACTAGTAGTTGTAGTAGGCGTAGTGGTAGCCGTAGTAGAAGTAGTATTTGTAGTAGTAGTAGTTATAGTAGTAGGAGTTGTATTAGTAGCAGCAGCAGCTGTAGTAGTCACAGTTGAAGTAGCAGTAGCAGTAGTAGTAGTAGTATTGATAGCAGTAGTAGTAATAGTAGCATTACTAGTAATAGTAGTAGCAGTAGTAGCAAGAGTAGTAGTAGTTATTGTTGTAGTGGTAGTAGTAGGAGTAGCAGGAGCAGAATGAGCAGCAATAGCGATAGTAGTAGGAGTAGCAGTAGCAACAGTAGTCGTAGTAGCTATAGTTATAGTAGCAGCAGTAGTAGTGGTGGTGGTGGTAGTGGCAGCAGTAACAGTAGTTGTAGCGAAAGTAGTGGTCATAGTAAAAGTAGTTACAATAGCAGTAATAGCAGTAGTAGTAGTAGTCATTATAATAGTAGTAGTTGCAGTAGTGGTAGTTTTTGTAGGAATAGTAGGAGTAGTAGTTGTAGTAGTCGCAAAAGTAGTAGCACTAGTAGTATTTATAGAAGTAGTAGCAGTGGTTGTAGGAATAGTAATAGTAATCATCGTAGTAGCAGCAACAGAAATTGCAGTAGCTATTATAGAAGTAGGAGTAGTAGCTGTAAAAGTAGTAATTGTAGTCGTTGGAATAGCAGTAGTAATAGCAATAGTTATAGTAGTATGAGTAAAAGCAGTGGATGTCATGGTGGAAGTAGTAGTAGCAGCAGTAGTAGGAGGAATATCAATGATAGCAGTATTGGTTGTAGTAGTGGTAGTAGGTGGTGGAGGAGTATTAGTAGTAGCAGCAGTGGTAGTAGTGGTAGAAGTGGTAGTTGGAGAAGAAGTTGCAGTAGTAGCAGATGTAGTAGTATTAGTAGTAGTAGTAGTATTATTAACATAAGCATTAGTAGTAATAGTAGTAACTGTAGTAGTAGTATCAGCTGTAGAAATAATAGTACTAGTAGGAGCAGTAGTCATACTAGTAGTTGTTGTAGTAGGAGCAGTAGTAGTACTAGTAGTTGGAGTAGCAATAGCAGTAGTAGTTGTTGAAGTAGTAGTAGTAGCAAGCGTAGCACGAGTGTCAGTAGTAGCATCAGTTGTTGTTGTAGCTGTAGTAGTAGGAGTAGTAGTAATAGTAGCAGTAATTGTCGTGGCTGTAGCAGTAGTTGTAGGAGTACTAGTAGTAGTAGTATTAGCAGTAACAATAGGTATAGTAGTAGCAATAATGGTAGTAGTTGGAGCAATATTAGTAGAAGTTATAGCAAGAGAGGTCATAGTGATGGCAACTATTATACTTGTACGTGTTGCAGTAGTCAAACTAGTAGAAGGAGTAGTAATAGTATTAGTAGTAGTAGCAGTGGTAGTAGTTATAGTAGCAGTACCAGCATTAGTAGTAGGAGCAATAGTAGTAGGAGTAGTAGAAGAAGGAGGAGAGGCTAAAGTAGTAGTAGTAGTAGTAGTAGCAGTAGTAGTAGCAGTAGTAGTAGCAGCAGTCATTGTTGTTGTAGTAGTAGTAGTAGTAGTAGTAAAAATAATTGTAGAAGTAGTAGTTGTTGTTGTAGTAGTAGTGTAGTTATAGTTGAAGCGGCACAAGTAGTAGTAGTATAAGTGGTAGGAGTAGTAGTTGTAATAGAAGTAGTAGTAGTAGGAGTAGTAGTAGTAATAGTAAAAGTAGTAGTAGCAGTAGTAGTAGTAATAGTAAAAGTAGTAGTAGTAGTAGCTATAGCGGAAGTGCTAGCAGTAGTAGTAGTAGTAGTGGTAGTAGTAGAAATAGTAGCAGTAGTTGTAACGGTAGCAGTAGTTGCATTAATTGCAATATTAGCTATAGCAATTGCAGTAATAGCAGTAGTAGTATTGGTAGTTGTAGGTGTAGCAGTATTACTAGTTTTAGTAGTTGGGATAGTAGTAGTAGCACTAGCGGTAGCCATAGTAGTAGTAGTAGTTGTCGTAGTAGCAATAGCAGTAGCAGTAGCAGTAGTAGTAGTAGAAGTTGGTGCAGTTGTGGTAGTAGTAGTAGGAGTAGCCATTGTGGTAATAGCAATAGTAGGAGTAGTAGTAGTAGTAGCTGAAGTGCTAGTAGTTTGAGAAGTAGTAGTGACAGCAGTAGCATTAGCAGTAGTTGTGGTAACAGCAGCAGAAGTAGTAGTAGTATTGATAGTAGTTGTAGTAGTAGTCACAGTTGTAGGAATAGTGGTAATAGTAGGAGAAGTCGTAGCCTTCATGGTTGTGGAAGTAGCAGTAGTAGTTGTTGCCCATAGTCGTAGAAGTAGTAGTAGTAGCAGTCATAGTATTAGTAGTAGCAGTAGTAGTTGTAGTTGTAGTAGGAATAGTAGTAGAAGTCGTTGTTGTAGTAGTAGTATAAGTAGTAGTAGTAACAGAAATAGCAACAATAATAGTAGTGGTAGTAGTAACAGTTGTAGTAGTACTAGTAGTAGTAGTTATTGTAGTAGTAGTAGTAGAAGTAGCGGCAGTAGTAGCAGTAGTGCCAGTTGTAGTAGCAGCAGCAATAGTAGCAGTAGTTGTACTTGTTGCAGTAGTTGTAGCACTTATAGCAGTAGCAGAAAAAGCTATAGTAGTAGCAGTAGGAGCAGTAGTAGCCATAGTAGTAGTAGTAGTAGTAGTAGCTTAAGAAGTTGAAGTGACAATAGCAGCAGCAACTACAGTAGTAGCAGTAGTAGTTGTCGCAGAAGTAAAAGAAGTAGTAGTAGCTGTAGTAGTAGGAGGAGGAGAAATAGTAGTAGAAGCAGTAACTATAATAGTAGCAGCAATAATAGTAGTAGTGGTAGAGGTGGTAGTAGTGGTAGTAGCACTAGTTGTAGTAGTAGTAATAGTAGTAGTCGTAGTAGTAGTAGTAGTAGTAGTAGTAGTAGTAGTCGTAGTAACTGTAGTAGTAGCACTAGCAATAGTAATAAAGTAGTAGCAGCAGTAGTACCAAAAGTAGTAGTAGTCAGAAATGTAGTAGTAGTCTCATTTGTAGTTGTAGTAGTAAAAGTAGTAGCAGTTGCAGTAGTAATAGTAGCAGAAGTAGTAATAGTATTAGTAGTAGTAGTAATAGCAGTAGTAGCTATAGCAGTAGTAGTTGTAGTAGTAGTAGTAGTAATATAAGTAGATGTAGTAGTAATAGTACTAGCAGTAGTAGCCATTGTAGCAGTCATAGCAGTGGTTGCAGTAGTAGCAAAAGTAGCCATAATTGTAGCAAAAGTGGTAGATGTCGTACCAATAGGAGAAGTAATAGTAGGAGAAGTAGTAGTAGTGGTAGTAATAGCAGCAAAAGTAGCAATAGTTGTAGTTGTTGTAGTAATAGTCGTAGTTCTAATACTAGTTGTAGAAGTAGTAGTAATAGCAGCTGTAGTATTAGTTGGAATAGCATTGGTTATAGTAGCAAAAGTAGTAGCTATAGTAATAGAAGTAGCCAAAGTAGTAATAGTAGCAATAGTATTAGTAGTAGTAGTTGTAGTAGTACTAGTAATAGTAGTGGCAGCAGCAGCTGAAGTAGTAGTAGTAGTAGCTATAGCAGTAGTAATAATTATCGTACTAATTGTCGGAGTAATAGTAGTAGCAACAGTAGATGCGGTTGTAGCAGCAGCAGCAGTAGTAGTAGCTGCTGTAGCAGCAACAGTAGTGGCAATAGTAGTAGTAGTAGAAGAATACTACAGTAGTAGTTGTAGTAGTAGTCAGAGTAGTTGTAGCAGTGGTAAGGGTAGCAGTAGTAGTAGCTTGAGGAGTAGTAGCAGTAATAATAGTTGTAGTTGTGGTAGTTGTAGTAGTAGTAGTAGTAATAGCTATAGTAATAGAAATAGTATTAGTAGTATTAGCAGAAGTAGTAGTAGTCGTAGAAGTAGTAGCAGCAGTAATTGTAGTAGGAGAAGTATTAACAGTATAGTGGTAATATGATAATTAGTAGTAGTAGTTGCACTAGTGGCAGTAGTAGTAACAATAGTAGCAGTAGTAGTAATAGTAATAGTAGTGGAATTAGTAGTATTAGTTGCCGCAATTGTGGTGGTAGTAGTAGTAGTAGCAACTGAAGTAGTAGCGATAGTAGTAGAAGTTGTAATAGCAGTGGTAGTAGTTGTAGTTGAAGTGGCCACAAAAGTAGTAGTATTATCAATAGTAGTAGCAAGAGTTGTAGCAGTTGTAGTAGGCGTAGTAGGAGTAGTAGTAGTATTAGTCGTGGTAGCAGTAGTAGTAGTAGTGGTAGTAGCAAGAGTAGGAGTAGTTGCAGTAGTTCGAGTAGTATTTGTTAGACTAGTGGTTGAAGAAGTAGGAGTAGTAGTGGCTGTAGGCAAAGTTGTAGTCATAGAAATAGTAGTAGTACTAGTAGTGCTAGTATTAGTTGAAGTTGAAGTAGTAGCTGTAGTAGTAGTGGTAGTAGCAATCGTAGCAGTAGTAGTAGTAGTATTAGGAGTTTTAGTAGTTGGGATAGTAGTAGTAGTGCTGGTAGTAGCAGTAGTAGTAGGAGAACATGTAGTAGTAGCGGTTGCAATAATAGTAGTAGCAGTAGTTGTTGTAGTTCTAGTAGTAGTAGTAGTAGTAGCCATTGTAGTAGCTGCAGTACTTGTAGAAGTAGCAGTTGCTATAGTAGTAGTAGCAATAGTGGTATCAGTATTAGTAGTAGGAAAAGTAGTAGTAGTAGCAGTAGCAGTTGCAGCTATAGTAGCAGTTATAGTAGTAGCAGAGTAGCAGCAGCAGTGGTAGCTGCAGCAGAAGTGGTACCAATAATAGCAGTACCAGCTGCAATGGTAGTAGTAGTACTAGCAGTAGCAGTACTAGCGGTAGCAGTAGTAGCAGCAGTAGTAGTAGTTGTTGTTGTAGTAGTTGTAGTAGTAGTAGTAGTAGTAGTAGTAGTAGCAGCAGTAGTAGTAGTAGCACAAGAATGTGTAGTTGCAGTAGTAGCAGTAATAGTATTAGTATTGGTAGCAATAATAGTAATAGTAGTAGTAGTTGTTGTAGTAGTGGTAGTTGTAGTAGTAGTTGTAGTAGTGGGAGTTGTAATAGCAGTTGCAATAGTAGTAGTAGTTATTATTGTAGTAACAGCAACAACAGTAGTAGTTGCAGTAGTTCTAGTAGTAGTAGTAGGCGTAGTAGTGGTACTAGTAGTAGCAGCTGCAGTCATAGTAGTTAGAGAGGTAGTTGTTGTAGCGGTAATAGTAGTAGCAGCAGTAGTAGTAATAGTACCTGTAGTTGTAGTAGTAGCACTGGGAGCAGCAGCAGTAGTAGTAGTTGTGATAGTAGTTTAGTAGTTGTAGCAGTAGTAGCAGTTGTAGCCTTGGTGATAGTTGTAGTAGTAGTTGTAGTGCTAATAGTTGTTGAAGTCATATCTCCTGTGGCAGTGGAAGTAGAAGTAGTAGTAGTAGCCCGTAGTGGCAAATGTAGTTGTAGTAGCAGTCGTAGTTGTAGTAATAGCAGTAGTAGCAGTAGTTATAGTAATACTAGTAGTAGCAATTGTACTACTAGCAACAGTAGCATTAGTCTGAGTAGCAGTCACTATAGTAGATGTAGTAGTAGCAATAGTAAAATTAGTTGGAGAAGTAGTAGTAGTAGCAGTTGTAGTAGTAGTAGTAGTAGTAGTATTAGTAGTAGCTACAGCAGTTGTAGTTGTAGTAGCATTAGTAGAAGTAGTAGCAGTAGTAGTAGCAGTAGTAGTTGTAATTATTGTAGTAGTAGTAGAGGTAGGGGCAACAACAACAGTAGTAGTTGTTGTTGTAGTAGTAGCACTAGTGTCAATAATAGTAGCGGTAACAACAATAGTAGTAGTAGTGTAGTAGCTGTATTAGTTGTAGTAGTAGCAATAGTAGCAGTAGTGGTGTTAGCAACAGTAGTAGTAGTAGTAATAGCAGTAATAGTAGTAGTACTAGTAGTAGTAGGAGTAGAAGTAGGAGAAGTAGTAGTAGTAGAAGTAATAGTAGTAGTAGTAGTAATAGTTGTAGTAGAAGAAATAGCAGTAGTAGTAGTAGTGGTAGTAGTGGCAATAGTAGTAGTAGGAGTGGTAGTAGTAGTCAAAGTAGTAGTTGCAATAGTAGTTGAAGTATTAGTAGTTTTAGTAGTTTTAGTAGTTGGGGTAGTAGTAGTAGTAGTACTAATAATAGCAGTAGTAGTTGCAGTAGTAGTAGTAGTGGTAGCAGTAATGGTAGTAGTGGCAGCAGAAGTTGTTGTAGTTATTGTAGTAGTAGTAACAGTAGCCGAGGTAGTTGTAGCAGCAGAAGTAGTAGCAATAGTCCAAGTAGCAATTGTAGCAGTTGTAGCGATAAAATTAGCAGCTGCTGCAGTAGTAGCACTAGTAGCAATTCTAGGAGAAGTAGTAATAGCATAATAGTAGTAGCATTAGCAGTAGTAGCAATAGTAGCTGTAGTTGTAGTAGAAATAGTAGTAGCCGTTGTAGCAGCAGTAGTAGTGATAGTAGTTGTAGTAGTTGTAGCATTAGTCGCAGTTGTAGTAGTAGTGGTAGTAGTAGTAGTAGTTGTAGTAGTAATAGTAGTAGAAGTCATAGCAGTCGTGGTGGTGGTAGTAGCAGTAGTAGTAGTGGTAGTAAAAGGAATAGCAGCAGCAGCGGCGGCGGCAATAGCAGCAGTAGTAGTAGCATTAGTAGCAACAATAGCATCATTCGGAGTAGAGGTAGCAGCAGCATTAGTAGCAACAGTACCATCAGTCGCAGTAGCAGCAGCAGTAGTATCAACAGTAATACTAGCAACAGTAGTAGTAGTAGCAGTAGTAATAGAAATATTTATAGCAGTAGTAGCAACAATTATCGCAGTAGTAGTAGCAGCGATCGTAGCAGTAGTAGCAGAAGCAGTCGTAGTCGAAAAAGTAGCAGGAGTAGTAGTATAGTTGTAGTAGTATTAATAGTAGTTGTAGCAGTAGTAGCTGTAGTAGTTGTAGTAGTAGTAAAATTAGTAGACATTGTAGTGATAGTACTAGCAGTAGTAGTCGTGAAAGCAATCGTAGTAGTGTTAGCAGTAGTAGCAATAATAGCCAACATCACAGCAGTAGTAGCAATTGTAGCCAAGATCGCAGCAATAGTAGTAGTAGAAGTAGTAGTAGTCGTAGTGGTAGAAGTAGTTGTACTAGTAGTAGCCGTAGTAATAGTAGTAGTTGCAATAGTTTTAGTAGCAGAAGTGTTAGCAGTAGTAATAGAAGTGGGTGAAGTAGTAGAAGTAGCAGTAGTATTAATAGTATTAGTAGCCGTAGTCATAGTAGTAATAGTAGTAGCAGTAGCAGCAGAAATAGTAGTAGTAGTTGTAGTAGTAGTAGTACTAGTGATTATTGTAGTTGCCATAGGAGTAATAGTAGTAGTAGCAGTAGCAGTAGTAGTAGAAGTAGCAGCTGTAGCAGCACCAATAGTAGCAATAGTAGTACTAGTAGTAGTAATACTTACAGTAGTAGCAGTGGTAGCAGAAGTAGTAGTAGAAGTAGTAGCAGTAGTAGTGGTCGGAGTAGTATTAGTAGTTGTAGAAATAGCAGTAGCAGTAGTGGTAGTGGCAGTAGTAGTAGCAGTTGTAACAGTAGTAGTAATTATCGTAGTAGTAGTGGTAGTAATAGTCGTAGCAGTTGTAGTGATATCAGTAGCAATAATAGTAGTATTAGTAGTATTAGTAGTATTAGTAGTACTAGGAGAAGTAGCACTGGTACTAGTAACCGTAATAGTAGTAGCAGCAGTAATAATAGTAGTTGCAGTGGTTGTAGTAAGAGAAGTAGTAACAATAGTTGTAGTAATTTGATAGGTTGTATTAGTAGTAGTAACAATAGTAGTCGGAGAAGTAGTAGTAGTAACAGTAGTAGTAGTAGTAGTCGTAGCAGCAGCAGCAGTAGTAGTTGGAAAAGTAGTAGGAGTTGCAATGGTAGTAGTAGTAGTAGTAGCATCAACAACAACGACAATAGTAGTATAGTATTAGTAGTAGAAGTTGCAGTAGTAGCTGCAGTAGTAGTAGTGTAACATTAGTTGTAGCAGTAGTAAGGTTAGTAGATGTAGTAGTAATAGTAGTAGCATTAGTAGTCATTGAAGCAATGGTAGCAGTGGTAGCAGTAATAGCCATAATTGCACCATTAGTAGTAGTTGTCAGAGCAGAAGAAGCAATAATAGTAGTAGAAGTAGTAGTAATAGTAGTAGTAATAGCAGTAGAACTAGTAGTAGTAGTCGCTGTAGTAATAGTAGTAGTTGTAATACTAGTAGTAGAAGTAGTAGTTATAGCAGTAGTAGTATTAGTAGGAGTAGCATTAGTAGTTGCACTAGTAATAGAGGTAGCTGAAGTAGCATTAGTAGCTATAGTATTAGTAGCAGTAGTAATAGTAGTAATAGTAGTAGCAGCAGTAGTTGTTATAGTAATAATAATTATTGTAATAGTCGTAGGAGTAATTATTGTAGCAGCAGTTGAAATAGTCGTTGCAATAGTAGCTCTTTCAGTAGTAGTAGCAGTGGTATTAGTGGTACTAGTAGTAATACTTGCAGTATTAGTAGTAGTAGCCATAGTAGGAGTAGTAACAGTTGTAGAAATAGTAGTAGCAGTAGTGGTAGTGGTAGTAGTGCTAGTAGGGGGAGTAGATGTAGCAGTAATTGTAGTAATAGATGGGGTAGTAGTGGAAATAGCAGTAGTAGTAATAGCAGTCGTCATAAAAAAAGTATTAGCAGTATTAGTAGTATTAGGGGAAGTAGTAGTTGTACCAGTAGTCATAATAGTAGTAGTAGTTGTAGTAGTAGAAGTAGCAGTAGTTATAGTAGGAGAAGTAGTAGCAGCAGTTGCAGTAAAATGATAAGTAGTAGTAGTAGTAGTAGCATTAGTAGTAGAAGTAATAGTCATAGTAGCAGTTGCAATAGTAGTAGAAGTAGTAGCAGTAGTAGCGGTAGAAGTAATAGTAGTAGTAGTAGAATAAGTAGTGCTAGTATCCGTAGTAGTAGAAGTAGCAGGAGTAGTAGTAGTAGTACTAGTAGTAGCGGTAGTACTAGTAGTAGCGATAATAGTAGCAGTTGCTGTAGTTGTAGTAGTAGTAGCATCAGAAGTAGTAGCAGTAGTAGTAATAGTAGTATTTGCAGTAGCAGTAGTAGTAGCAGTAGCAGCAGCAATATTTGTGGTAGTAGTAGTCACTGTCATTGCAGCAGTAAAAGTTACAGTCGTACTATCAGTAGTAGTAGCCATAATAGTAGTAGAAGTAGTACTGCTAGTATTAGTAGCAGTAGTAACTGTAGTAGCAACAATAGTTGTAGTAGTTGTATTAATAGTGGTAGTAGTCGTAGTAGTTGCCATAGTAGCAGTAGTACCAGTTGTAGTAATATTAGTGGTAGTTGCAGTAGTAGCAGCAGTAGTAGTAGTATTAGTAGTTTTAGTAGTTGGGGTAGTAGTTGTAGTATTGGTAGTAGCAGTTATAGTAGAAGTAGTAGGAGCGGTAGTAGTAGGGGAGCTAGTAGTAGTAGCAGTCACAGTTGTAGTAGTAGGAGTAGTTGTTGTAGTTGTAGGAGTAGCAACAGTAGTAGCCGTTGTGGTAACCGCAGTACGTGTAGAAGCAGTGGTTGCTATAGGAGCAAAAGCAATAGTGGTATCTGCAGTAGTAGTAGTAGCATGAGCAGTAGTAGCAGTAGTAGTAGTAATAGTACCAGTGGTAATAGCAGAAGTAGTAGTACCAGTAGTAGCAGTAGTAGCTGCAATAGTAGCGGTAGTAGTCGTAGTTGTAGCCGAAGAAGGTGTAGTAGTAGTAGTAGTAGCAAAAGTAGTATTAGTACTAGTAGTTGTAGTAATAGTTCTACTTGGAGTAGTGGTACGAGTTGTAGCAGTAGTAGAAGAAGAAGTACTAGTAGTAATAGTAGAAGTAGTGGTATTAGTAGTGGTTATCATAGTAGAAGTTATTTTTGTTATTGTTGTCATTGTTACTATTGTAATAGTAGTAGTAGTACGAGTTGGAGAAGGAGTAGTTGTAGCAGTATCAGTCGGAGTTGGAGTAATAGTAATATTATCTGTAGTAGTAGCAGTAGCAATAGTTGTATTAATAGCAGAAGTAGTTGTTGCATTAGTTGAAGTAGTTGTAGCAGTAATAATAGAAGTTGTAGTTGTAGCAGTTGTAGTAGTTGAAGTAGTAGTGGCAGTAGTAGTAATAGTAGGAGAAGTAATTGTAGTAGTAGTAGTAGTAGTATTTGTAGTAGTAGTAGTAGTAGTTGTTGTTGTTGTTATAGTAGTAGTTGTTGTTGTAGTAATAGTTGTGGTAGAAGTAGCTGAAGTAGTAGTAGAAGTGGTTGTAATTGTAAGAGAAGTAATAGTAGTAGTAGTAGTAGCAGCAGTAATAGTAGTGGAAGTAGTAGTGGTAATAGTAGTAGTTGTTGTTGTTATAGCAGTAGGAGTAGTAGTAGCAGTAGTAGCAGTAGTAGTATTAGTAGTAATAGTAGTAGTAGTAATAGTAGTAGTAGCAGTAGTAGTAGTAATAGTAGCGGTAGTAGTATTAGCCGTAGTAGTATTTGTTACGTTATCAGTTATATTAGTAGTAGTAGAAGTAGTAGTAGTAGTAGTAGTTGTAGCTGAACTTGTAGTAGTAGTAGTTGCAGTAGTAGTAGCTGGAGTAGTAGTAGTAGTAATAGTAGTCGTAGTAGTAGTAGTAGTAGGAGTAGGACTAGAAGTAGCAGCGACAGCAGCTACTGGAGTAATAGTAGAAGTTGTCATAGCAGCTGCAACAATAGCAGTATTAGGAGTAGTTGTAGTAGGAGCAAGAGTACAAGTAGTAGGAGCGAGAGTTGGAATAGGTGTAGTAGTAGTACTAATCGTAGCAGTAGTGGCTAAAGTGGTAGTGGTAGTAGTAGGAGTAGTAGTAGTAATAGCAGTTGTAGTAATTGTCACACTACTAGTGGAGAAGTAATAATAGTGGTAGTAATAGTAGTAATAGTAGAAGTAGTAATAGTAGCAACAGCTGCAACAGTAGTAGTAATAGTAGCAGCCGTAGTAGTAGTAGTAGTACTGTTACTGCTGTTGCTGCTACTACTATTGCTACTACTATTACTATTACTACTACTACTACGACTACTGCTACTACTGCTACTACTACTATTACTACTACTAGTATTACGACTACTGCTACTTCTACTGCTACTAGTACTACAACTACTGCTACTACTAGTACTACAACTACTGCTACTGCTACTGCTACTACTACTACTACTACTATTGCTACTACTACTACTACTATTGCTACTACTACTACTACTACTACTCCTACTACTGCTGTTATAGCTACTACTACTATTGCAATTGCTATTGCTACTATAACTACTATAGTTACTTTTGCTACTACTTCGGCCCCTACTACTGCCACTTCTGCTACTCCTAATTCTACTACTACAATGACTAATTCTGCTGCTACTTCTGCTACTACTAATGCAACTACTACTACTACTACTAATAATACTACTACTCCAACTACTACTACTGTTACTGCTGGTATTGCTACTACTAGTACTGCTACTAGTACTAGTAGTATTATTAGTTTTTGTAGTAGTAGCAGAAATAGTAGCAGAGGTAGTAGTAGTCGTAGTAATAGTAGCAATTGTAGTTGTAGCAGTAGGAGAAGTTGGAGTAGGATGAGAAGAAAAAGTAGTAACTATAGTGGTAGTAGCGATAGTAGCAGTAGTAGTAGCAGCAGTAGTTGTAGTAGTAATAGTTTGAGTAGTAGTAGTACTAGTTGTAGTAGTTGTTGCAGTAGTAATAAAAATAATAGTAGTAGTATTAGTATTAGTAGTTGAAGTAGTAGAAGTTGTAGTAGAAGTTGTAATAGTAGTAGGGGAAGCAGTAGCAATAGGAGTAGCAGCACTAGTAGTAGTAGTAGTAGTAGTAGTAGTAGTAGCAGTACTGGAGTAGTAGTAATAGTAGTAGTAGTTGTTGTTGTAGCAACAGTTGTAGTAGGAGTGGTAGTAGTTGTAGTAGTTGTTGTTGTAGCATTAGTACTAGTGGTAGTAGAGGTAAATGAAAGTGCAGTAGTAGTAGTAGTAATATTAGTAGGAGACGTATTAGTAGTAGGAGTAGTAATAGTAGTAGTAGTATTTGCAGCAGTAGTAGTTCAAATTGTATTGGTAGCAATAATAGTAGTCCTGAGAGGAGTAGCCATAGTAGAAGTTGTAATACTAGGAGTTGGAGTTGTAGTACTACAAGTAGTAGTACCATTAGTAGTTGAAGTTGATGAAGTTGTAGTAGTTGTAATAGTAGTTGGAGAAGTAGTAGCAGTAAGAGTAACAACACAAGTAGTAGTAATAGTAGTAGTAGTACTAATACTAGTAGTTGTAATAGTAGTTGTTGTAGGTGTAGTAGTTTTAGTAGGAGTAGTAGTAGTTATAGCAGTTGTAGTTGTTGCATTAGTAGTAGTAGCTGTAGTAGTGCAAGAAGTAGCAGCTGTAGTACTAGTTACAGTAGTAGGAGCAGTAGTTGCAGTAGTAATAGTAGTAATAGTAGGAGTTGGAGTAGTTGTTGATGTAGTAGTAGTAGTAGTAGTAGTAGTAGTAGTAGTAGTTGTTGTAGTAGTAGTAGAAGTAGTAGCGATAGTAGCAGTAGTTGTTGTTGTCGTCGTAGTAGTTGTAGTATTGTTTGTACTAGTACTAGTAATATTTATACTAGCAGTAGTAGTAGGAGCAGCTCTTGTAGTAGTAGTAGTAGTAGTAGTAGCAGTAATAGTGGTGTAGTAGCTGTTGCAATAGCAATAGTAGTAGTGTAGTAGTAGTAGTAGCAGAAGTAGTAATAGTAGTAGTAGAAGAAGTAGTAGAAGCAGTAGTAGTTGTCGTACTAGTAGTAGTAGTAGTAGTAGTAGTTGTAGTAGTGGTGGTAGTAGCAGTAGTCATTGCAGTAGTTGTAGAAGTAGCAGTAGTAGTTGTAGTTGTGGTAGTACAACTAGCAGCAACAACAACAATCGTTATTGTAGTAGTAGTAGTAGTAGTAGTAGTAACAGTAGTCCTAATGGTTGTAGTTGAAGAAGTAGCATTTCTAGTAGTTTTAGCGATAGCAGTAGGAGTAGTAATATTAGTAATAGTTTTTGCAGTTGTAATAGTAGTAGTTGTAATTGTACTTGTAGTTGTAAGAGTAGTAGTAGTAGTATTGGTTATACTTGTACTTGTAATTGTATTGGTAGGAGTTGGAGTAGTAGTAGTAGTAGTAATAGTAGGAGTAGTAGAAGAAGTGGGAGTAGTAGTTGTAGTAGTAATAGTAGTAACAGTAGGAGTTGGAGTAGTAGTTGTTGTTGATGTAGTAGTAGTAGTAGTTGTTGTTGTAGTAGTAGTAGTTGTTGTCGTAGTAGTTGTAGTGGTGGTGGTAGTAGTAGTAGCAGTAGAAGTAGTAGTAGTAGTAGTAGCAGTAGTTGTTGTTGTTGTCGCAGTAGTTGTAGTATTGTTTGTACTAGTGCTAGTAATATTTGTACTAGCAGTAGTAGTAGTAGCAGCTCTTGTAGTTGTTGTTGTTGTTGTAGGAGTAGTAGTAGTAGTAGTAGTAGTAGTGTAGTAACTGTTGCAATAGCAATAGTAGTAGTGGTAGTAGTGTGGTAGTAGTAGTAGCAGAAGTAATAATAGTAGTAGTAGAAGCAGTAGTAGCAGTTGTAATAGTGGTAGTAGTAGCAGTAGTCGTTGTAGTAGTTGTAGAAGTAGTAGGAGTAGTAGTTGTAGCAGTATCGTAGTAATAGTAGGAGTTGGGGTAGTAGTTGTTGTTGATGTAGTAGTAGTCATAGTAATAGTAGTAGTAGTAGAAGTAGTAGAAGTAGTAGTAGCAGTTGTTGTTGTTGTTGTCGCAGTAGTTGTAGTAATGTTTGTACTAGTACTAGCAATATTTGTACTAGCAGTAGTAGTAGTAGTAGCTGTTGTAGTTGTTGTAGTAGTTGTAGCAGCAGTAGTAGTAGTAGTGTAGTAGCTGTTACAATAGCAATAGTAGTAGTTGTAATAGTAGTGTAGTAATTGTAGAAGCAGAAGTAGTAATAGTAGTGGTAGAAGAAGTAGTAGAAGAAATAGTAGTAGTCGTACTAGTAGTAGTAGTAGTAGCAGTTGTAGTAATTGTTGTTGTAGCATTAGTCATTGTAGTAGTTGCAGAAGTAGTAGTAGTAGTAGTTATAGTTGTGGTAGAACAACCAGCAGCAACAACAACAATAGTAGTTGTAGTAGTAGTTGTTGTAATAACAGCAATCGTAATGGTTGTAGTTGAAGAAGTAGCATTTGTAGTAGTTGTAGTGACAGCAGTAGGAGTAATAATAGTAGTAATAGAAGCAGTTGTAATTGTACTTGTAGTTGTAGGAGTAGTAGTAGTAGTAATAGTAGTAGTAGTAGAAGAAGTAGCAGTAGTAATAGTATTAGTAGTAATAGTAGTAGTGGTACTAGTTGTTGTAGTAGTAGCGACAAGAGTAGAAGTTGTGGTCGCATTAGTCGAAGCAGTAGCAGTACTAGTTGTAGTAGTAACAGTAGTGGTAGTGGTAGTTGTAATAGTAGTAGCAGACGTAGTAGCAGAAGTAGTGTTAGTAATAGTAATAGTAGCAATTGTAATAGTAATAGCAATAGTAGTTGTAGTAGCAGTCGAAGAAGACATAGTAGCAGTAGTGGTAATAGAAATAGCAGCAACAGTGGTAATAGTAGTAATTGTAGCAGTAGTAGTTGGAGTGGTACTAGTATTAGTAAATAGGAGTAAATGTAGTTGTAATAGTAGTAGTATTGGAAGTGGTATTTGTAGTAGTTGTAGTAGTAGCAGTAACAGTTGTAATTGTAGAGGTAGCAGTAGCAGAAGTCGTAGGAGTTGTAGTAGTAGTAGTTATTGTAAAAGTAGTAGTAGTTGTGGATGTAGTAGTAGTAATAGTTGTAGTATTAGCAACAGCAGTAGTATTAGTAGTAGGGGAAGTAGTAGTAGTAGTAATAGTAATTGTAGTAGGAGTAGTATTAGCAGTGGGAGTCATAATAGTAGTAGTAGTATTTGTAGCACTAGTAGTAAAAGTTGTTGTTGTAATTGTCGTGGTAGCAGTAGCAGAATTTCTGGGAGTAGGAGTTCGAGTAGTAGTAGTAGTATTCGTTGTTATAGTTGTAGTTGTAGTAGTAGTAGCAGTATCAGTAGTAATAGTTCTTGTTGTTGTAGATGTAGAAGTGGTACTGTTTTTATTAGTACTCGTAGTGGTAGTAAGATGTAGTAGCCGAAGTAGTAGCAGCAGCAATAGTAGTAGTAATAGTAGCAGTAGTAATTGTAGTAGAAGTTGTAGTAGTAGTTGTTGTACTAGTGTAGTAGTAGTAGTAGTAGTAGTAGTAATAGTAGTAGTAGTAGTAGCAGTAGCAGAAGTATTAATAGTAGTAGTAGTAATAGTAGAAGAAGTCGTAGAAGTAATAGTATAGTAGTAGTAGTTGTAGAAATAGTAGTAGTAGCAGCAGTAGTAATAGTAGTTGTTGTAGAAGTAGTAGTAATGGTAGTAGTAATGTAGCAGTTTTAGTAGCAGTAGTAGTAATAACAGTGATAGTAGCAGCAATAGCAACAATTGTAGTAGTAGTAGTAGTAGTAGTACGAGAAGTAGTTGATATTGAATAGTAGTAGTAGAAGTCATGGAAGTAGTTGGAGTAGGAGTTCTTATAGCTGTAGTAGTATAGTAGTAGTAGGAGTAATAGTAGTTGTAGTAGTAGTTGTAGTATTAATAGAAGTTAGAGTAGGAGTAGTAGTAGTAGTGGTAATAGTATATGTAGTAGTAGTAATGGTAGTAGTAGTGGGAGTAGGATTAGTAGTAGTAGTAGGAGTAGTAATAGGAGTAGGAGTAGGAGTAGGAGTAGGAGTAGTAGGAGTAGTAGTAGCAGTAGTAGTAGGTGTAATAATAGGAGTAGTAATAGCAGTAGGAGTAGGAGTAGTAGTGGTGGTTGTGGTGGTAGGAGTAGGAGTAGTAGTAACAGTGGTAGGAGTTGGTATAGTAGTAGTAGTAGTAGGAGTAGGATGAGGTGTAGTTGTTGTAGGAACAATTGCAGTACTTATACTAGTAGTAGGAGGAGGATGAGGAGGAGATCTAGTAGTAGTTGTGGGAGTAGGAGTAGGAGTTGTAGTAGGAGTAGTAATAGTTGGCATATAGGTAGCAGTAGTTGCAGTAGTAGTAGTGAGAGTAGTAGTTGTTATTGTAAAAGTAAAGAGTTGTAGTAGTAATAGTATTAGTAGTTGTTGTTGTAGTAGTAGAAGTAGTAGTAGTAGTAGAAGTAGTAGTAATGGTAGTAGTAGTAGTAGAAGTAGTAGTAAAGGTAGTAGTAATAGTTTTAGTAGTAGTAGTAGTAGTAGTAATAGCAATGATAGTAGCAGCAGCTACAATAATAGTAGGAGCAACAATTGGAGCTGTAGTAGTAATAGTAGTACTAGAAGTAGTTGATATTGAATAGCAGTAGTAGCAATCGTAGAAGTAATAGTAGGAGTTCTGATAGCAGCAGCAGTAGTAGTAGCTGTAGACGTAATAGTAGTTGTAGTAGTAGTTGTAGTGGTAGTAGAAGTTAAGAGTTGGAGTAGTAGTAGTAGTAGTACTAATAGTATAGGTTGTAGTGGTAGTAGCAGTAGTAGTAGTAGTAGTAATAGTAGTAGTAGTAGGAGTCGGAGTAGTAGTATTAGTAGTAGAAGTAGTAGTCGCAGTAGGAGTAGTAGTAGGAGTAGGAGTAGGAGCAGTAGGCATAGGAGTAGCAATATAAGTAATAGTAGTTGCAGTAGTTGTAGAAGTTAAAATTAGGAGTAGGAGTAGTAGTAGTAAAAGTATAGGTTGTAGTGGTTGTAGTAGTAGTAGTAGTAGTAGTAGTAGTAGTAGTAGTAGTAGTATAAGTAGTAGTAGTAGTCGTCGTATGAGTAGGAGTTGTAGTCAGACAAGGAGTAGCAGTAGGAGTAGTAGTTGCAATAGAATGAGTAGGAGTAGTAGTAGGAGTAGTGACAAAAACAATAACAGCAACTACTGCTGCTGCTACTAAAACAACAACAACTACTACTACTAGAAGTACATCTACTTCTACAAAAATAACTATTACTACTATTACAATTACTGCTACTGCTCTTACAACTACCACTACTACTAGTAGTAGTAGTCATAGTAATAGTAGTTTTAATAGTTGCAGTAGAAGTAGTAGTTTTACATCTACTACTAATGCCACAATTGCGACTACTACTACTGCTACCTCTACTTCTAATACTACTATGACTACTACTACGGCTACAGCTACTACTACTATTTCTCCTTCTACAACCACTACTACTTCTCCTACTACTACTGCAACTGCTAATACGACCATTGTGACTACCTCTTCTATTATTGCTATTGCTACAACTCCTACTACAACTGCGACTTCAGTGATAACTACTACTAATTCTACTACGACTACTACTACTATGACTACTACAACGACTACTGCTATTGCTACTACTCCTACTACAACTGCTACTACTATGACTACTACAACGGCTCCTGCTACTACTACTGCTGCTGCTGCTGCTGCTATTGCTACAACTCCTACTACTACTGCTACTACTTTTACAAATACAACAACAACAACTACTACTACTCCTCCTCCTCCTCCTCCCACTTCTACTGGTACAACTACTACTGCATCTACTACTGCTACCACTACTACTACTACTACTAGTACTACTACTTCTACTACAACAACTACTATAGCTACTACTCCTACCACTTCCACAGGTACAACTACAACTACATCTACTACTGCTACTGCAACTACTACTACTACCACTACTACTACTGTTACTACTATGACTACTATTACTATTGCTACCACTACAACTACTGCTGCTACTACTACTAATACTACTCCTAAAACTATTAGCACTACTACTACAACTACTGCTACTAATACTGCTATTGCTGCTACTACAACCCTTACTATTTCTATTGCTACTATTGCTACAACTGCTACTGCCACTATTGCGATTACTCCTAATACTACGACTACTACTACTGCTTCGACTATGACTACTACTATTACTACTATTATTATTATTACTACTACTACTATTACTACTACTACTACTTCTACTTCTACTATTCCTACTGCTGCTACCGCTGCGAGTAGGACAACAACTACTACTATTGCTACTACCACTGCTACTACTCCCACTACTCCTACTAATACTACAATTACTATCGCTACCACAGCAACTACTACTGTTACTACTCTACTACTGCTACGACCCATAAAACTATTAGTACTACACCTACAACTACTACAACTGCATCTACTGCTGCTAATATTGCTATTGCTGTCACTACAACTCTTACCATTTCTACTCCTACTATTGCTACTACTGCTACTTCTGCTACTACTGCTACTACTCCTGATACTACTTCTACTACTACTGTTACTACGACTACTACTATTACTACTAATACTACTACTACTACTACTACTACTATGGCTACTTCTATTGCATCAGCAGCTGCTGCAACTATTTCTACTATTGCTGCTGCTACTACTAATAATACTGCGATTACAACAACAAGAACTACTTCATTACTCCTGCTGCTTCTAGTACAACAACACCTTATGCGACTACTAATACTATTGCTACTACCACTACTACTACTCCTACTACTCCTACTACTTCTACTGCAACAACTACTACAGTTACTATTATTAGTATTGCTTCTACTACTTCTAGTACTACAGCTACTACTGCTTCTACAACTACTACTACTATACTACTGCAAATAATACTACTACTACTACTACTACTACTACTAATCCTACTTCAACAACTACTACTACAACTACTACTACTATTACTACTGCTCCTGCTAATACTACTACGTCAGCTACTAATACTAATCCTACTACTACTATTACTACTATTACTCCAACTACTACTACTACTACTGCCACTGCTATTGCTACTCCTACTACAACTACTACTACTCCTACTACGGCTACTGCTACTACTACTCCTACTACAACTGCTAGTACTCCTACTACTACTACTACTATGACTATTGCTACTGCTACTGCTACTGCTACTACTACTACTATAGTTAATAGCACTACTACCGCTACTACTACTTCGACTGCTATTACTACTAGTGTCGCTACCACTGCTACCACTGCTACTGCTGCTACTACCACTACCACTACTACTACTACTACAACAACAACAACAACTACTACTACTACTACTATTGTTGTTATTGCTACTACAACTGCTACTTTATTTCTCCTACTACTACTGCTGCTACTACTATTATGATGAGTACTACTTCCACTACTGCTGCTACTACTACTACTCTACTTCTCCTCTTCCTCCTCCTCCTACTACTACTACGAGTACATCTACTACTACTACAACTAATACTACAACTACTGTTACCACTACAACCACTGCTACTATCGCTACTATTGTTACTACTGCTACTATTGCGACTACACCCACTATTACTACTACCACTACTACTATCGCTACTACCACTACTATTGGTACTACTTCTGCTACTACTACTATTACTACTGCTGCTGCGACTGCTACTACCAACAAAACTTGTACAACAATGACTACTACTACTAGTACTGCTACTGCTACTACTACAACTACTACCACAACTACTGCTATTACCACTGCTACTACACCTACTGCTACAACTATTGCTACTACTATATCTACTACTATAGCTACAACTACTACAACCACTACTACTACTACTACAACAACAATGACAACAACTACTTCAACTACTGCAGGAGCAACAACAAAAACTGCCCCAACACTACTACTATTACTACTATTACTACTCCTAGTACTACTACTACTATTAGTTCTCTTACGACTACTACTACTACAACTGTTGCTACACCTACTACTACTGCTGCTAGTACATCTTCTACTACTACTACTACAACTGCGTGTATTGCGACTACCAATACTGCTACCACTGCTCTACAGCTGCTAGTACTACTTCTATTACTACTACAACTACTACAGCTTTGACTGCTGCTCTACTGCTACTGCTATTGTGGCTACTATTGCTACTACTAGAACAACTACTACTCTTACAACTACTACTAATACTACTACTCCTACTACAGATACAACTACTACCACTCAAGCTACTACTACTACTAATGCTATTAATGGTATACTTACTACTATTGCTACTGCTATTGTTGCTAGTACTATTACTGCTACTATTGGTACAGCTGCTATGTCTACTACTACTATTACTACTGCTATTGCTGCTACTATTATTACTACTGTTGCTACTACTACTACTATTGCTACTACTTCTGCGGCTACTAATAGGACTATTGCTACTGCTACTACAACAAAGACTACTACTACTTCTAATGCTACTACTACTATACCTACAAATATTGCTACTACTATTGCTAGTGCTACGACCACTACTACTACTACTACTATTGATACTGTTGCTACTCCTACTACTACTATTGGTAATACTACTACTACTATTACAACTACTGCGACCACTGCTATTACTACTGTTCCTATTACTACTACTGCTACTACTACTACTACTACTACCACTACTCCTACTATAGTTACTACTTTTGCCACAACTACTACTGCTACTACTGCTACTGCAAGTATAACTACAACTGCAGCCACTACTAAAACTTTCACTTCAACAACTACAGCTATTACTACTACAACTACCTATACTGTTACTACAGCTACTACTATCGCTACTGCTACTATTGCTTTTACTACTACTTCTACTACTTCGCTTACCACTACTACTCCTGCAGCTACTACTACTACTGCCATAACTGCTACTACTAGTGCTATTGCTACTACTACAACTAGTACTACTACTATTACTGCAATCACTGCTACTATTACCACTAATACTGCAACTACTATTACTGCTTCTATAGCTACTACTACTACAACTACTACTACTACAACAACAACAACAACTACTACTACTATTGTATTTACTACGGCTACTACTACTACTACTACGGATACTACTAGCATCAATACTACTGCAACTGCTTGTACTACTACTACTCTTGCCGCTAGTACTGCTTGCACCACCACTACTACTGATTCTACTCCTACTGCTACTACTGTATTTCTCCTATCACTACTACTACTGCTATTATTATGACTACTACTACTTCTGCTACTGCTACTACTACTACTATGGTACTTCTCATGCTATTACAACTACAACTACAACTACTACTACTACAACTAATACTACTATTATTATCAGCACTACTGAAACTACTGCTACAATCGCTACTACTACTACCACTACGAGTGCTGTGATTACAACCACTATACTGCTACCACTACTGCATCTACTACTACTTTTACTACTATTGCCGCAACAACTACTACTGCTACAACCAACACTAGTACAACAATGACTACTACTAATACTACTACTGCCACTACTACTATAACTACTACTACTACCACCACAACTACAACAACTACTTCTACTACTGCA
This sequence comes from Trichopus zeylanicus subsp. travancoricus, assembly GCA_005019695.1. Classification (NCBI taxonomy): domain Eukaryota; kingdom Viridiplantae; phylum Streptophyta; class Magnoliopsida; order Dioscoreales; family Dioscoreaceae; genus Trichopus; species Trichopus zeylanicus. The sequence continues at coordinate 3,579 of RXID01015819.1, read as the reverse complement.
GCAACAACAAAAACAAGTGCCACTTCTACAAGTACTATTACAACTACCAGTACTTATAGTACTACTACTACAATTACTACTGCTATAATAACTACTACAACTACTACTACATCTTCTTCTACTACTACTACAACTGCTCCACTCCTACTAGTACTACTTCTGTACTACTACAACTACTATGGCTTCTACTACTACAACAACAAGTACTACAACTATGCCTACTACTATTCCAACTGCCACTGCTGCTCCTACTAGTACTCCTATGGCTCCTCCTCCTACTACTACCACTACTACTATAACAAATACTGCTACCACTACTATATCTACCATAATTACCACTATAATCGGTACTACGACTACTACTACAGCTACTGCTACCACTACTACTACTGCCACTACTTTTGCTACTGCTAATTCTGCTATTGCTATGACTACAACTCTTATTACTACTACTACTACTACTACTACTACAACTACCACTATTATGACTACTACTAATACTATTATTACTACTTCTACTACTACTGCTACTACTGCTATGACTGCTGCAACTACAACTACTTTTGCTACAATGGCTACTACTCCTACCACTACTACCATTGCTGCTGCTACTACTACTGCTGCTAATATTACAACAACAAAAACAACAATAACAAGTACTACTACTACAATTGGTAATGCTTCAACTACTACTGCTACTGCTCTTATTGCTTCTACTACTACTACAACTTCTACTACTACTGCTACTGATACTACAACTACTCCTACTACTATTACTACTACTGATACTATGACTACTACAAATAGTACTACTTCTACAATTGTTTCTATTGCTAAAACTACTACAACAACTACTACTTCTCTTACAATTACAACAATAACAACTAATACTACTACTTCTCCTAAACTACTACTACTGCTACAGCTACTACTGCTACAACTACTGCTGCTACTACTATGGCGACTTCTGTTGCTATTGCCACAACTACTGCTACTACTGCTACAGCTACTACTACTCCTACTACTACTAATGTTGTTGCTGCTCCTACAACTACTGCTACTACTATAACTGCTACCACTACTAGTACAACAACTATTACTACTACTGCTATTGCTACTACTATTACTACTACTAGTAGTACCACTATTATTGCTACTGCTACTACTACTACTACTTCTACTACTACTACTGCTACTCCAGCTCCAACTATTACTTCTATTATAGCTACTTCTGCTGCTACTACAGTGACTACTACTGCTACTATGGCTATTACTATTGCTACTACTACTACGATTACTATCGCTACTAATACTACTACAACTACTACTTCTACAACTACTACTTCTGTTACTACTAATACTATGACTCCTTCTACTAACAATACCATTGCTACTGCCACTACTGTTGCTATAGCTATTACTATAGCATCCCCTAGTTCTACTACTTCTTCAAATACTACTACTATGGCTACTACTGCTTCTCCAATAACTACTACTACTACTACTACCATGACTACAACTACTGCTACTGCTCCTCCTCCTACTACTACTACTACAAAAAGAGTGACTACATCTACTACTACTACTATTCCTACTACTTTTACTGCTGCTACTACTACTACTAGTACTACAACTACTACTACTCCTCCTCCTCCTCCTCCAACTCCTCCTACTATTACTACTACTGCTACTACTGCTACTACTACTTGTACTATGGCTACTGCTATGAATCCTACAACTTCTTCTACTACTACTACTACAATTACTACTACTATAACAACTACTACTAATACTACTACTACTACTTCTACTATTGCCGCTGCCACTATTGCTACTGCTGCTACTACTACTGCTACTGTTGTTGCTGTAGCTACTATTGCTATAGCCGCTACAATTACTACTACTGCTGCTACTACTTCTACTACTACAACAACAACTACTGCTACTACTACTGCAACTGCTGCTGCTACTACTACTATTACTACTATTATTAGCATAACTATTACTACTAGTACTACTACTACTCCTCCAACTACTACTACTATTACTACTACTGCTACTACTACTTCTACTTCTACTACTACTGTTACTACTACTGCTACTACTACTACTACTACTATTACTACTATTGCTTCCACTACAACTACTATTAATACTCCTACTACTACTATTCCTTCTACTTCTACTTCTATGACTGCTACTACTGTAACTTCTCCTACAAAAACAACTACAACTACTTCTCCTACTGCTCCTACTTTTCCTAATACCACTAGTGGTACTACTACTTCTACTACTACTACTACTACTGCTATTGTTGCTGTTGCTAATCCAACAACTTATCATGCTACTATAGCTACTGCTACTACTACCACTACTACTACTACTACTACTGCCACTACTACTTTTATTACTATTGTTACTAATACTACTGCTACTACTGCTTCTACATCTACTACAACTACTACTACTTCTTCTAATTCTATTACCACTGCCACTACAACTACTACTACTGCAGCAACGACTGTAACTAATACTTTTACTGCTACTTTTGGCTGTGACTGCTGCTACTACTACTACTACTATGATTGCTACTACTGCTACCACTGCTAGAACTATTGCTACAAGAACAACAACAACTACTACTACTACCCCTACTACATCTGCTATTGCTGCTACAACCTTTATTAGGACTACTACTAATACTAATGCTACCACTAGTATTACAATAACTACTACTACAACTACAACTTTCGCTAATACTACTGCTATAACTATAAATGCCACTACTATAGCTACTACTGACTGTACTGCTACTGCTACTGCTACAACTCCTACTACTACTATTGCTGTTACTACTACTACTATAATTAGTACTACTACTACTCTTATTCTTACTACTACTACTTCTTGTATTACTACCATAACTAATACGGCTGTTGCTACTACTACTACAACCACTGCTAGTGCTACTACTACTGCTGCTACTACTACTACTAGTGCTATTGATACTGCTATGACTACTGTTACTACTGCTATATCTACTACTACTACTACTAGTTGTACTACTCCTACTACTACTAATGCTACTGTTGCTCCCTCAATTACTGCTACTAGTGCTACTACTACTTCTACAACTACCACTACAAGAATGATAACTACTACTGCTGCTATTGATACTGCTACTACTATAACTACCACTATTAGTATCACTGCTACTACTACTACTACTACTATTACTACTACTAATGCAACTATTACTTCTACTTCTACTCCTACTACTATTACCATAACTACTTCTACTATTACTACTACTACTGCTGCTGCTACAACTATTGTTGTGACTACTATTATGGCTACGAGTGCTGCTGCTACTTCTACTACTACTACAACAACAACAACTACTACTACTGCTATCACTATTTCTACTACTGCTACTACAACTACTGCTACTACTACTACAACTATAATAACTACTACTACTACTACTACTACTACTGCAACTAGTACTACTACTATTACTACTAATACTACTTCTACAGTTAGTACTACTACTTCTGCTAATGCTACTACTGCTGCTAC
>RXID01015818.1:0-17821 GCA_005019695.1 Trichopus zeylanicus subsp. travancoricus | reverse complement strand
TTGTTGTAGTAGTAGAAATAATAGTAATAGTAGTAATAGTTGTTGTTGTTGTTGTTGTTGTAGTAGTAGTAGTAGTAGTAGTAGTAGTAGTAGTAGTAGTAGTAGTAATAGTAGTTGTAGTAGTAATAGTAGTTGTAGTAGTAGTTGCAGTAGTAGTTGTAGTAGTGTTACAGTAGTAGTAGAAAAAGAAGTAGTAATAGTAGTAGTAGAGTAGTAGTAGTAGTTGTAGTGATAGTAGTAGTAATAGTAGTAATAGTAGCATCAGCAGTAGTGGTAGTTGTAAGAGCATTAGTAGTAGTAGTAGTAGTGGTGGTAGTCGCAACAACTGTAGTTGTAGTAGCACTAGTGGTAGCAGCAACAGCAGCTAAAGTAGTAGTGTAGTAGTAGCAGTAGTAGTTGTAGAAGCAACAGTCAGGGAAGTAGTTGAATGAGTAGCAGCAATAGTAGTAGAAGTAGTCGCAGCAACTGTAGTTGTAGTTGCGCTAGTGGTAGCGGGAATAGTAGCAAAAGTAGTAGTGTTGTTGTAGTTGTAGTAGTCACTATAGTGGTAGCAGTAATATTGGAAGTAGCAATAGTTATTGTAGTTGTAGTAGTAGTTGTAGTAGTAGTAGTAGTAGTAGTCGTTGCAATAGCAGCAGCAGCAGTAGTAGCAGCAGTAATCAGAGCAATAATTGTGGTAGTGGTGGTAGTAGTTGTCGCAGCAAAATCAATAGTAGCAGTAGTAGTTGTCGTAGTAATAGTAGTTGTTGTTGTTGTTGTAGAAGAATTAGTAGTAGTAGCAGTTGGGATAGCAGTAGCAGTAGTAGTAGCCATTGTAGGAGTTGTAGTACTAGTAGTAGCAATAGCAATAGCTATAGTAGTGGTAGTAGTGGTAGCAGTAGTAGCTGTAGTGGTAGTAGAGGTGATTGTAGTAGTAGTAGCTGCGGTAGTAGTAGAAGAGGTAGTAGTAAAAGTAGTAGTAGTAGTCGTAGTAGTACAAGAGTTAGTAGTAGTCATTATTGTGGGAAAAGTAGTAGTAGTAGTAGTTGTTGTAGCAGTTGTAGTTGAGGTAGTATTAGTCGTAATTGTAGTAGAAATAGTAGTAGTAGCAGCTGTAGTAACAATAGTAGTAATAGTAGTAGTAGTAGTAGTAGCTGTAGTAGCAGAAGTAGTAGTAGTAGTCGTAGTAATAGTCAAAGTTGTTGTAGCTATAGTAGTAGTAGCAGTTGTAGTTGTAGCAAAAAGCAGTAGTACTAAGAGTAGTAGTAGTGGAGGTAGTACCAGTAGTACCGGTGGTAGTAGTAGTGGTAGTTGTAGCAGAAGCAGGAGTAATAGTAGTAGTAGAAGCATTGCCAATATAGTTATAGTAGTAGCAGCAGTACTAAGTAGTATGAGAAGTAGTAGTTGTTATAATAGATGTAGTACCTATAGTAGCTACAGCAGTAGCAGTAGCAGGAGTACTAGTTGTAGAAGTAGTAGTAGTAGCAGCAATAGTAGTGTTAATAGCCATAGTAGTGGTAGCAGTAGTAGCAATAGTTGTGGTAGTAGTACAGATAGTAGTAGTTGTAGTAGTAGTAGCAGTAGTAGTAATAATGGTAGTAGTAGTAGCAGTTGTATCAGCCATAGTAGTTGTAGTCATTGTAGCAGTAGCAGTAGTAACAGCAGTAGTATTAATAGTATATGTTTTAGTAGTTGTATTAGTAGTAGTAGTAGCAATAGTAGCAATAGTTGCAGTACTAGTAGCAGTAGCGGTAGTAGTAGTAGTTGCAGTAGTAGTAGCAGTAGCAGCAGTATTAGTAGTAGTAGCAGTTGTAGCAGTAGTAGCAGCAGTAGTAGTATGAGTATAAGTACTAGTAATTAAAGTGGTAGTAGTAGTAGAAGGAGGAGTAGTTGTTGTAGTAGTAACAGTAGTAGTAGCGGTAGCAGTAGTAGCAGCAGCTGTAATAGAAGAAGTAGCAGTAGTAGTAGAAGTAGTAGCAGAAGTAGTAGTTTTAGGTTAAGGAGTAGTAGTAGTCCTACAAGTAATAGTAGTAGCAGCAGTAGTAGTAGTAGAAGTAGTAGTAGTAGTAGTAGTAGTTGAAGTGGTTAGCAGTCGAAGAAGTGGTAGAAGTTGTAAAAATAGTAGTAGTAGTAGTAGTCGTGCTAGTAGTAGTTGTAGTAGTCGTAGTAGTAGTAGGAGCACGAGTAGTAGTTGTGGTAGTTGTAGTAGCAGTTATAGTAGTAATAGCTGTATTATTAGGAGTGGTAGTCGTAGTAGCAATAATAGCAGTAGTAGCAACAATAGTAGTAGTAGTATAATGAGTAGTAGAATTAGTAGTAGCAGCAGCAGTAGTTGTTGTAATAGTAGTAGTAGTAATTGCAACAGCAGAAGTAGTAGTGCTACTAATAGTAGTAGTAGTGGTAGTAGTAGTATTAATAGTAGTAATAGTAGTGCTAGTACTAATAGTAGCAGTACTAGTTATAGAGGTAGTCATAGTAGTAGTTATAGTAGTAGTGGCAATACTGACATGAGTAGTAGTAGTAGGAGTAGTAGTTGTAGTAGTAGTTTCTATAGTAATAATTGTAGAAGCAACAGCAGCAGTAGTAGTAGTATCGGTGGTAGCATCGGAAGGAGTAGTAGTAGAAGTCATAGTAACAGTAGTAGTTGTAGTAGTAGTAGTAATTCTTGTAGTAATAGTAGGAGTATTAGGAGTAGTACTACTAGTAGTAGTTGTTGTTGTTGTATCAGTAGTAGTAGTAGTAGTAGTAGTGATAGTTGTAGTACTAGTAGTGGTAGTAGTTGTTGTTGTAGTAGAAGTAGTTGTGGTTGTAGTAGTAGTAGTTTTTGTTATTGTTGTTGTTGTAGTAGTCATACTACTAGTAGGTGTAGTAGTATAGGTAGTACAAGTAGTGGTAGTAGTAGTAGTAGGAGCAGTAGCGCTAGAAGTAGCAGCAGCGGCAGTTGTAATAGTAGCGAAAGCTGTAGTAGTAGTAGTAGCAATGGGAGTAGTAGTAGTAGGAGGAGGAGGAGTAGTTGTCGTAGGAGCAGTTGCAACTGTAGCAGTATTAGTAGTAGTAGAAGACGTAGTAACAGCAGCAGCAAGAGCAATAGTTGCAAAAGAAGCAGCAACAACAGTAGTAGTACTAGTGCTAGTACTAGTAGTAATAGAAGTAGTAGTAGTAGTAATAGTAATAGCAACATAAGTAGTAGTATTAGTTGTTGTAGTAGTCGTTGCCGCAGTGGCAATGGTAGTAGTAGTAGCAGCAGTAGTAGTGGAAGTAGTAGTCGTAGAAGTAGTAATAGAAGTAATAGTATTAATAGTCATAACAGCAGTAGTGGAAATAGTAGTAGTAGTAAAAGTAGCAACAGTCGTAGTAGAAGAATTAATAGTCGAATCTGAAGCTGTTGCAGTAGTAGTAGGAGGAGTAGTAGTAGAAGTAGTTATAGTAGTTGCGGCAACACAAGCAGTTGCAGTAGTAGTGGTAGTAGTACTAGTAGTAGCAGTAGTAGTAGTCGTAGTAATAGTCGTAGTAAGAGCAGCAGCAGTAGCAATAGTTGTAGTAGTCAAAGTTGCAGTTGTAATAGCAGTTATAGCAGTAGTAGCAGTAGCAGTAGTGTTAGAAGTAGTAATAGTGCATGGAATAGTAGTAGTAGTAGGAGTAGTAGTAGTAGTAGCAGTGGTAGTTGGTGTAATAGTAGTTTATGTACTGATAGTAGTAGTAATAGTAGTAATAGTATTATTATTATTATTAGTAGTAGTCGTAGTAGGAGTAGTTATAGCAGAGTAGTAGTAGTAGTGGTAGTAGTAGTAGCAGCAGCAGTAGTAGTTGAAGGAAAAGTAGTAATAGTGGGAGAAGTGTTAGTAGTAGGAGAAGTAGTAGTAGCGGTAGTAGCTATAATAGTAATAGCAGTATTTATAGTACCAGCAGTAGTAGTCGTATCAGAAGTAGCAGCCGTAACAGTAGTAGTAGAAGTAATGGTGGTAGCATTAGTAGCAGTAGCAGTAGTGGTTATAGTTGTAGCAGTTGTAGCAGTTGTAGAAGGAGGGGTAGTAGTAGTAGTAGTAGTAGTAGTAGTAGTAGTAGCAGTAGAAGTAGTTGTAGCAGTGGTTGTAGTAACAACAATAATAATAGGAGGAGATGGAGTAGTAGTAGTTATTGTTCTTATTGTAGGAGAAGTTGTAGTATTTGTAATAGTTTCACTACTATTAGCAATTGTAGTAACAGTAAAATTAGTAGTAGTAGTAGTGGTAGAAGTAGCTGTATAAGCAACAGTAGCAGTAGCAGTAGTAATTGTTGTAGTAGTAGTGGTAGCCGCAATAGTAGCAGTAGGAATAGTAGTAGTGAAAGTAGTGGCAATAGTAACCGTAATAGTATCAATACTAATTAGTAGCGGAAGTAGCAGTTGTAGCAATAGCAGTACTAGTAGTAGATGCACTAGCAGTGGTCCTAAAAGCAGTAGTAGTAATAGCAGTAGTAGTAGTACCAGTTGCAGTAGTTGTACTACTACTACACCTATTCCTACTCTTGCAACTACTACTACTCCTCCTGCTCCTACTACTGCTACTCCTAGTCCCACTGTTGTTGTAGCTGCTATGACAACTTCTACTACTGCTACTTCTACTGCTACTCCGACCACTACTACTACTACTAGTCTTAGTACTACTAGTCCTACAACTATTATGACTACTACTACTACTACTACTACTACTACTACTACGAATACTACTGCTACTCTACTCCTACTACTTTCGCTGCTAATACTCGCACAATTACAACTACTTCTATGACTACTACTACTTCTTTTGCTTTTACTACTACTACTTCTACCATTACTACTACTACAACTACTCTGACTACTACTACTCCTACTCCTATTCCTACTATTGTTACTACTACTACTCCGACAACTACTCCTCCCCCTCCTACTACTACTGCTGCTACTGCTGTTTCTACAACTACTACAACTACTGCTGCTACTACTACTAATACTACTGTTACTACTACTATTACTACTATTACTACTGCAACAATTGCTACTATTACTCCTAATGCTACTGCTACTCCTACTACTACTATAACAACTATTACAACTACAACAACTACATCTACTAGTATTGTTACTACTACTATTGCTATTGCTACTACAACTACAACACCTTCCGCTACCACTACTACTACTACCACTACTACCCCGATAACAACCATTACTACTATTACTATTACTACAACAACAACTACTACTGAGACTACTACTGCTACTACTACTCCTTCTACTATAACTACTACTACTACTATAATTATTCCTGCTCCAACTCCTACCACTACTATGTTTACTCCTACCACTACTACTACTATTGCTACTACAAACCCCTACTCAAAACACCTATTATTACTACCACTCTTACTACCACTACTACCCCTACCCCGACAAGTACTACTCCTATTATGACTACTACTACCACAAGTATTACCACTATTTTAACTACTACTATTTCAGCTACTACTACTACTACTACAACTCCTGCTCCAACTACTACTCCTACTCCAACACCTATTGCTACTACTACTCATACTTCTACTTCTACTACTACTATGACTACTCCAACAACTAGTACTCCTACTACGACTCCTAATCCTACTACTACAACAACTATTACTATTACTACTACTACTAATACTATTACTTATCCTACTCCTACTCATAATACTTTTGCAACTACAACTACTACTACTGCTACTATAACTACTTCTACTCCAGCTACTACTGTTGATATTTATACTCCTACTACTGCTACAACTACTCCTACTCCTACTATTGCAACTACCACTACTACTTTGTCTACTACAACAACTCCTACTCCTACTACTACTATTCCTACTCCTAATACTATTAATACTACTTCTTGTACTGCTACTACTACTACTACCACCACCACCACCACCACTACTACTCCTACTGCTTCTACAACTACCACCACCACCACTACTACTACTTCTACTATACCTATAAGTACTACTACTGCTACTGCTACTACTACAACAACCGCTGTTAGTACTACTACTGCTACTTCTACTATTATAACTCCTACTCCTACTATAACAACTATTACTCCTACTGCAACAACTACTACTCCTACTCCTTTTACAACAACTACTACTCCTACTACTCTACTAGTACAACTGCTACTACTAGTACTCATACAACTAGTACTACTACTACTACTACTAACAATACTACTACTGCTGCTGCTGCTGCTACTACTACTACTAAAACTACTACAACTACTACTTCTTGTACTACTACAACTGCTACTGCAGCAACTGCTCCTACTACTACTACTAGTACTCGTACTCCTACTACTGCAACTACTACTGCACCTACAACTACTTTAGTTACTACAACTACTAGTGGTACTACTCCTACTATTGCTACTACTACTCCACATCCTACTCCTACTACTGATACTACAACTACAACTCCTACTCCTACTGCTACTACAACTACTACTACTCTTCTAGTACAACTGCAACTACTAGTAGTCCTACTACTAATACTACTACTACAACTACTACTACTACGATTACAACAATTACTAGTACAACTGCTACTACTTGTAGTCCGACTACTACTACTACTATTACTAATATTACTACTACTACTACTACTACTACTATTACTACGACTACTACTATTACTGCTACTACTACTAATAATAATAATACTTTTACCACTACTGCTACTACTACCATTACTATTACTACTACCTCAACCTCTATTCCTACTCCTACTACTATTCCTGCTACTACTATTACTACTCCCTACTCCTACTCCATCTACTGCTACTACTACTACTACTAGTACTACTACTGCTACTTCTACTACTACTTCGACTGCTACTTCTACACCAACTCCTACTACTACTACTACTATTGCGAACACTACTACTATAACTACTACTACTTCTGCAACTAGTACTGCAACTACTGCTACTACTACCACTACTGTTACTGTGACTACTACTACTACTTCTGCAATCACTACTACAAATGGTACTACTGCTGCTACTACTACTACAACAACAACTATTATTACCACGGCTGCAACTGCTACTTCTGCAACTACTATGACGACCGCTACTACTACTACATTAAGAATAATGCTTCCACTAGTAGTACTACTATAACAACTACTACTACCACTAGAAGTACTGCTACAAGAACTACTACTGCCACTACTACTGCTACTACTGCTACCATTGCTACTACTACAAATATTACTGCTACTACTTCTACTGCTATGGCTACTACTACCACGGCTACTACTACTACTGCTACCACTACTACTATTGTTGTAGTGATAACTGCTACCGATACTACAACTGCTACTACTACTGCTACTGCCACTACTACTACTACTACACCACTACCACCATAGCTGTTGCCGCAACTACTACAACAACTACTATAGTTGCTGCTACTACTGCTACTACTAGTTCTACTACTACTACAGCTGCTGTGACTACCACTATTATTGCAGTTGGTACTGCTAATACTACTACTACTACTACAACTACAACTTCTCCTACTACTACTACTCCAACTAATACTACAACTACTGCTACTACTACTGCTACGACTAGTTTTACTGCTACGGTTACTACTTCTACTGCTACTACTATGACTACTATTATTTCTATTATTATTACTACTTGTACTACTGCTACTAGTGCTACAACTACTTCTACAAGCTCTACTAGTATTACTACTGCTATTACAATCACTGCTACTACTTCTGCTATTACGGATGCTACTGCTAATACTGCTACCGCTACTTCGATTACTACAATTGTTGCTACTGCTACTGCACTTACTATAACAATGACTCTTACATCTGATACTACAGCTACTACTACAACAGTTGCTACAACAAATACTACTACTCCTACAACTACGAAAATTACTATTGCAGCTACTGCTAGTATTGCAACTACTACTACTAGGATTACTTCTACCACTACTACCATTACAACTGCTCCTACTATTCATGCAACTAATACAACAATAAATACTATTGCTACTACTACAACTACTACTATTATTGCTCCTACAACAACAACAACAACTACAACTTCAGCTTCTCCTACAGCTACTAATACTACTACTACTAATAATTATAATGCTACAACTACTACAAATGCTACTACTGCTATTACTACTACTAGAAATGATGTTGCTACTACTACTACAACTATGGCTATGACTACTACTGCCATTACTACTGCTTCTCCTACTACCATTGCTACTGCTACTACTACTTCGACTACAACTACTGCTACTCGAACTAATACTACTGTTGCTACTACTGCTATAGAAACTACTAGTGTTACTACTACAACTACAACTACTACTATTACTTCTACAACTATTACTACTACTACAAATACTTCTACCAGTATTTCGACTGCTACTACTGCTATTATAATCACTACTACAACTACTACTACTACTACTACTACTACTTCTACCACTACAACTACAACCGCTGCTACTACTGGTACTACTACTATAACTACTACTACTACTGCAACTACTACTACTCCAAGTCCAGCTTATACTACTGCTGCTGCTACAACTACTGTCCCTACAAGTGTTACTACTACTACTTCTGCTACTACAACACAATAACTATTACTTCTTCTACAACTATTACTTCTTCTACTACCACTACTAGTACTACTACTACTTCCACTTCTTCTACTACTATTACTACTACTACAACAACTACTACCACTACTACTAGTTCTACTACTACTACCATTGCTACTATGGCTGCTACTTCTACTATTGCTGCCACTACTTCGACTGCTACAACTACTGCAATTACTACTACAGCTACTACTACATCTATTACTACTGTTGCGACAACAAATACTACTACTTCTACAACTACTACAATTATTGTTGTTGCAACTTCTATTACCGCTACATCAACTACTACAACTACTACAATTGCTACTACTATTACAACTACTGTGACTACTAGTACTACTAAAACAATAATAATACAACTATTGCTACTAATACTGCTACTACTAGTGCTACTACCTCTCCGATAACAATAATAACAATAACTACTACTACTTTTCAACAACAACAACTACTGCTGCAGCTACTACTAATATTACTACTACTACTATTGCCACTACTGCTACATCTCCTACTACTACTACTACTACTACTAATACTAATGCTTCTCCAACTAATACTATTGCTGCTACTAGTATTACAACAACTACTTCTACTACTACTACTATAACTACTACTACTACTTACACTGCTATTTCAACTACTATTACTACTACTACTACTACTGCTACCACTACTAGTGTTATTGTTACTGCTACGACTGCTACTACTACTACTACTATTGCTACTACGACTGTTATTGCTGCTTCTACTACCACTACTTAGATTGCTATAACTGCAACTCTTGCTACTATGATTACTACTACTATTACAGCTACTTTTGCTACGGTTGCTGCTATTGCTACTACAGCTACTACTACTACTACCATTTTGACTACTACAGCTGCAGCTGCTATTGCGATTACTAGTAGTACTACAACTACTACTACTACTTCTATTACTAGTACTATTGCTGCCACTAGTACTACTGCTGCTACTGTTACAGCTACTGCGACTACTCCTACTCGTACTACAACTTCTATTACTACTGCTACTACTACTACTGCAACTACTACTACTACTACTACTGCTATTACTAATACTACTACTATTACTATTACTACAACTACTACAACTACTACGACAACTACTACTCCTACTGCTACTACTACAACTCCTTATACTACTTCTGCTACTATAGCTGCTATAGGTACTACTACTAGTAGTACTACTGCTACTGCTACTACTACTGCTAATACTACTACTACTACTACTACTACGACAACAACTACTACCACTCCTACTACTCGTACTAATACTACTACCATTTCATCTACAAATATTACTTCTACTATTACTACTAATACTACTTCTACTGTTCCTGGTACTTCTACGCCTACAAGTAATACTACTGCCACAACTACTAGTACTTGTTCTGCTAGTACTCCTACCCCTACTACTACTCCTATTACTACTACTACTATTGCCACAAATACTTCTTACTACTACTGCTAGTACTGCTGCTGTAGCTATTACTACTACTGCTCCCACCACTACTGCTACTAATACTACTACAGTTAATAATACTACTACTACTACTCCTCCTCCTCTTCCTCCTACTACTACTACTAATACTATTAATTCTACTACTGCTACAGCTAATCCTATTGCTGCTACTACTACTCCTACTACAACTCCTCCTCCTGCAACTATTCAAACTACTACTCCTACTACTACTACTACAACCACTACTACTACCACTACTCTTATTGCTACAACTAGAACTACTACTACTTCTCCTTCTACTACTACTGCTACTACTACCACCGCCAATACTGCTATTGCTACTACTATTACTACGTCCACTACTACTACCACTACGATTACTAGTACTCGTGTTGCTACTGCTACTCCTACTCCACTACTACTACTGCAGCTACTGCTACCATTACTTCTTCTACAACTAATAATACAACTACCACCATCACTACTTTTGCTGCTACAACTTCTGTGACTATATCTACTACAACTCCTACTACTAGTTCTACTACTACTACTTCTGCTACCACTTCTACAACAACTACTATTGCTACTACTACTATTACTACTACTACTTCTTCTACTACTACTACTACTTCTAATACTACTACTACTGCAGCAACAATTAGTACTACGACTACAACAACAACAACAATAACTACTACCACTACTCCAACTCCTATAATGACTACTATGACTACTGATACTACTAGCACGACTACTACTACTACTGCACCTACATCTCCTCCTCCTACTACTACTACTACTGCTACGACTACTACAACTACTACTGTTGATACTAATACTACCACCACCACCACCACCACCACCACCACCACCACCACCACTACTACTACTACTACCACTGCTTCGACTACTAGTACAACAACTACTACAACTGCTAATACGACTACTACTACTACTACTACTACTACTACTACCACCACCACTACCATTACTGCTCCTGTGACTACTGAAACTCCTACTACTTCAACTACTACTACTTCTACAACTACTACACCTACAACTACTGGTACTACTACTACTAATACTGTAGCTACTACTACTACTACTACCATCATTAGTACTACTACTGCAACTACTACTACCACTTCTACTACTACTACACCGACTACAACCCCTACTACTACTCATACTCTTTTTTCTGCTCCTACTACAACAACTACTCGTACTCCAGCTGCTGCTGTTGCTCATAGTACTACTAATAGTACTGCAATGACTACCAATACTTCTTCCGCAGCAACAAGAGCAACAACGACTACTACTTGAACTCCTGTAGTCGTTGCAGCTACTACTACTACTCTACTATTACAACTACTATTACAACTATGACTACTCCTTCTAATGCTACTACTCCTACTACTACAACAGCTACTACCAACAAAACTACTACTCCTACTGCTACTACTGCTACTACTACAACAACAACAACTACTACTACTATTACTACAACTACTAGTACTACTACTATTCATACACCTACTCCTACAACCACTCCTACTACTACTACTACTATTGCTTCTACTGCTACTACAACAACTACTACTACTATTATTGCTACTACTAGTAAACTTCTAATACTACTATTAATGCTACTAAAACGATTACTACTACAACTGCTACTGCGACAACTACTGCTACTAGTACTATTAGTACTACTACTAATACTACCGCTGCTACTATCGTTGTTGCTACTACTATTACTACTACTACCACTACTACTACAACAACTAATAGTACAACTATTACTACTATTGCTATTATTACTACTACTACTACTAGTACCAGCACCACTACTACTACCACAACAACAACAACAACAACAACAACTACTAATACCATTACTACTACAACAGCCACTACGTCAACTACTACTATATTAGTATTACTCCTACTCCTACTCCTACTACTAAACTGACTAATACTCCTACTACTACTACAACAACTACTACTTCTGCTGTCGCTACTGCTGCAACTACTACTACTACTACAGCTGCTACTACTACCACCACTACTATTACTATCACTAATACTGCTGCTGCCACTACTACTATTATTGCTTGTACAATAATAACTACTACTACTATTACTACTGCTATAACTTCTGCTATAACCTCTACTACTTCGACTAATACCACTACTGCAAGTAATACTACTACTACAATAACTAATTCTTCTACTACTACTACTAGTATTGTGACTTCTGCTACTTCTACAATAGTTACAACTACTACTACTACTGGTTTTACTGCTACTACTATGACTATGAAACCAATTGCTGCTGCCACTGCGGCTAATATTACAACTAGTGCTACTACTACCGCTACTACTATTACTCTTGCCACTACAACAACTACTTCTACTACTATTGCTACTACGACTCCTACTACTACTACTAATAATTGTACTACTACTACTACTACTAGGACTACTACTCAGACTACTACAACTACCACTACTACTATGACTACCACTACAACTACTGCTACTACTAGAGCTACCACTGTTACTACAACTACTACTACTTATGCTAACACTTGTACTGCTACTGCTACAGTTGCTACTACTACTTCGACTACTACTGCTACAACCACTATGGCTACTATGACTACTAATACTACTACTACTACAATAACTACTTATAATACTACTTTTACTGCTAGAACAACTACTGCTGCTACACATACCGCAACTACTTCTGCTACTACAACTGCTACAACTGCTACTACTACTACTATTATTACCACTACTCCAACTACTACATCGACTACTACTACTGCTGCTACAACTAGTACTGTGGCTACAACAACAACAACTACTACTATTACCACTACTCCAACTCCTACAATGAGTACTATGACTACTGATACTACTAGCACGACTACTACTACTACTGCACCTACATCTCCTACTACTTCCACAACTACTACTACTGCTACGACTACTACAACAACTACTATTGATACTAATACTACTACCACTACTACTACTACTACTACTACTACTACTACTCGTCTTAACACTCCTACTACTTCTACCACTGCTTCTACTACTACTACTACTACTACTACAACTACTGCTGCTGCTACTACTACTATTACTTCTACCACTACTTCTACAACAACTACCACTACAACAACTACTACTACTACTACTGCTAGTACTACTACTACTACAACTACTGCTACTACTACAACAACAACAACAACTACTACTATTACTACTACTACTACTACTATTACAACAACTGCTACTCCTACTACTGCAGCTACTCGTACTAATACAACAACTATTGCAACTCCTGCTACTCCTACCACTAAAACTACTACTACTATAATTTCTGTTACTACTGCTACAAATATTACTACTTCTGTAGCAGCCACTACTACTACTAATACTGCTACAACTAATGGTACTACTTCTACAACTACTACTACTACTGCCACTGCTACTTTTGCTATTGTTAGTACTACTGCCACAACTACTACCGCTACTGCTTTTACCACTACTACTACTACAACTACTACTACTAATTCTGCTAGTACCACATCTAATACTACTACTGGTACAATTGCTATTGCCACTGCTACTGCCACTACTACTACTTCAGCTACTACCGTCATAGCTACTATAGTTATTGCTACTACTTCTACTACTGTAACTACTGCTATTACTACTACAATTACTACTACAACTACTTCTACTTTTGCTGCTACTGCTACTACTACTATTACTACTATTAGTGCTACTACTACAACAGCTTCTCCTACTACTACTATTACTGCGACTCCAACTACTCCTTCTACTCCTACTAATAGTACTACTCCTACTAATCCTCCTACTACTCCTACTGCTACTACTGTTGCTGCTGCTACTACTGTTTCTACACTACTGCTACTAGAACTACTGCTACTACTACTGCTGCAATTCCTACTATGACTACTACTATTGCTACTCCTCCTACAACTACAGCTATTGTTATTACTACTAATACTGCCACTACTGCTACTACTGCTACTCTGACTACTCCAACTACTATTGTTACTGCTACTATTGTGATTGTTATTACTGCTACTACCGCTGCTACTACTTCTACTTCTACTACTACTACTACTACTGTTACCACTACAACAACTACTTTAACAGCAACTACCACTACTACTGCTGGTACTACTACAACTACTACTCCTCCTGCTACTTCTTATATAACTACTATTACTACTACCACTGTTACTGATACTACAACTATAACTACTAGTACTACTACTATTACTACTATAGCTACTACTACTACAACTATTTATTCTATTACTACTACTTAGTACTACTACTATTACTATTATTACTACAACAACTGCGAGCAGTACTACTATTACTACTATTACTAGTACAACTACTACTACTGCTAATATTACAATAACTACTACTACAACTATTGCAACTACTAATACAACAACTACTACTACTACTATTTCCACTACTACTACTACTACTGCAACTACTACTGCTATATCTACTACTACTACTACAACTAATTGTGCTACTATCACTACTAGAGCAACAACTACTGTGACTACTACTACGAATGCTACTCCTACTGCTATAATAGCTATTTCTACAACCACCGCAATGACTTTTGCTATTTCTGCTACTACTGCTACTACTACTACTGTAACTACTACTGCTACTATAATGATTACTACTACTGCTACTAGTACTACTACAACTACTACTAGTCCTGCTACTATGACTACTACTTGTACCACTACTGCTATTACTGGTAGAACTACCGCTGCTACTACTCCTCCTCCTCCTCCTCTTGTCTGCTCTTAGTACTACTACTACACCTACTACTACTACTATTTCTACCATTACTACTACTTACTATAGCAGCTATTAGTACTATTTCTACTATAATTGCTACCACTACGGCTATTACTACAATTACTACTACTACTACTACTACTGTGACTGCCAACACTACAACAACTACTACAACAATGGATGCTACTGCTACTATTACTACAACTACTACAACTACTATTGCTACTGCAACTACAACTGCTACTACTACTGCAACTGCTACAACAACTAATACTACTACTAGTACTCGAACTACTACTATTGGTACTAAATCAGCCACTAATGCTACTCCTACAGCTACTATTGCTACTGCTACAACGGTTGCTACTTCTGCTACTGCTACTACTATTACTACTACTATGACTCCTACTACCACTACTACTACTACTACTACTTACGCTACCACTACTACTACTACTACTACTTCTACTCTTACAACTAGTACTCCTACTCCTACTCCAACTACTGCTACTACTATTATTCCTTCTAGTATTACTACTACTACTACAACTCTTACAACTACTCCCGCTCCAACTTCTTCTCCTACAACTGCTCCCATTGCTACTCCAACTACTCCAACTACTACTACTGCTACAACTACTACTATTACTACTACGGCCACTAGTACTACTACTTTCGATGCTACTGCTGCTACTACTACTAGTACTGCTGCTCCTACTACTATTATTACAACAACTACTACTACCACTATTGTTGATACTACTACTACACTACTACTACTAATGCTATTACAATAGCTACTACTGCTGCTGCTACTATGACTTTACTACAACTACCAATGTTGCTAATACTTCTATTACTACTCCTACCACTCCTACAACTACTGCTACGACTACTCCTAATCCAACTCCTGCTCCTACTACTAGTCCTACTACTATAACTACCCCTACTCCAACTACTACTATGCCTGCTACTACTCCTACCCCAACTACTACTACTACTACTACTATTACTACCACTACTTGTACAAAAACAACAACAACTACTTCTGCGATTACTACTACTATAGCAACAACTACTACTGCTGCTACAACTTCTAGTACTAGTACAATTGCAATTACTACTACTCCCACTACTATTACTACTAATACTAACACTACTACTACTAATAATACTACTACTAATAACAATAATAAGACTCCTACCCCTTCTACTGCAACCACTTCTTCTACTCCAACCCCTTCCACTTCAACCACTCTGACTACTACTACTACCACTACTCCAACTACTACTACTACTACTACCATCACCACCACGACTACTAGTACAATCGCTAGAACTACTACTCCTACTACTATTGCTACAACAACTATTAATACTAACACTACTACTACTACTAATACTAAGACTACTACCACTACCACTACTACCACTCCTATGACTACTCCTACCCTTACACTAACTCCTACTGCTATTCCTACTACAACCCCTACTCCTACACCTCTTGCTACTACAACTACACCTACTACAACAATAACAACAACAACAACTATTACTACTACTACAACTACTCTACTACTACTACTATTACGACTACTCCTCCTGCCACTACTGCACCAACTACTACAACTACTCCTACTATTACTCATACTAACACTACTACTCCAAACACTCCAACAACTACTTGAACAACTACTTCTACTGCTACTGCTACTGCTGCTACTACTGCTGCTACTACTATTACTATTCCTATAACTACCACGACTACTACTACTCCTGCTACTACTACTTCTAACTACTACTTCTACTACTACTTCTACTACTACTACTACTAAGACCACTACAACATTAATATTAGTATGACTCCTACTACTACTGCTCCTTCCACTTCTGCTACTACTATGATTACTACTACTACTACTACTTCTACTAGTTCTGCTACAGCTACTAGTTCTAGTACTACTACTACTACTACTACTACTACTACTCCTCATACTACTACTGCCCCTACTAAAACTACTACTACGCCTATGACTACTCCTACTCCAGCATCTCCTGCAAGTATAACTACTATTGCTAATACTACTACTACCCCTTCCACTAGTACTACTGCTACTTTTACTACGACTACTACAACAACTACTCTGACAACAACTACTATCACTACTACTATTACTACTACTACTCCTACTCCTCCTCATACTACTACTGTCCCGACTAAAACTACTACTACTGTTATTACTACTCCTACTCAAGCACCTCCTACAAGTATAACTACTGTTGCTAATACTACTTCTACTACTTCGACTAGTACTACTACTACTTTTACTACGACTACTACAACAACTACTATTACTACTACTACTACCACTAATACTAATATTACTACTGCTGCTGCTACTACCGCTACAACAACTAGTAGTACTACTAATACTTCTACTACTACTACGACTATTACTACTACTACTACTACTACTACTACTACTACTACTACTAATGCCACTATTACTATTTCAACTACTAATCCTGCCACTGCTACTCCTACAACTATGACGACTACTACTACTACTACTATAGTTACTACTACTACTACAATTGTTATAATGAAAACTACTAGTACAACTACTACTACTGCTACAACTAATGTTACATGTGCTACTACTCCCATTACTACCATTACTACCACCACCATGACTACTACTACTACTACTACTACTCCTACAACTACTACTGCTACTACTACTACTACTACTACTACTACTACTACTACTACTACTACTACAACTACTAC
>RXID01015817.1:0-21949 GCA_005019695.1 Trichopus zeylanicus subsp. travancoricus | reverse complement strand
AAGTAGTGGTCGTAGTAGTTTAATTTGTTGTAGTAGCAATAATAGTAGTATTTTTAGTAGTAGTAGTCATAGTAGTACTAGTATTGTAGTAGCCATAGTAGCAATAGTGGTAATAGCAGCAGCAGCAGTAGTAGTAGTAATAGTAGTAGTAGAAGTAGCAGTAGAAGTAGTAGCAATGGTTGTAGTCGCAATAATTGTAGCAGTAGTAGTAGTTGCTGTAGTAGTAGTAGTAGCAGTATTAATTGTAATAGTAGTAATAGTTGTCATAGCAGTAGTAGTTGCATTAGCAGTATCAGTCGCTGTGCCTAAATTTGTCACCATAGCAGCAGTTGTAGTAATTGCAAAAGTAGTAGTAGTAGAAGTTGTCGTAGTAATAGTAGTAGTAGTAGTAGTAATATGGCTAACAAAAGCCGGAGCAACAGTAGTAGTCGTAGTGGTAGTAGTCATGGTAGGAGTAGTTATAGCACTAGTAGTAGTTTTTGTTGTTGTAGTATTTGTAGTAGTAATAGTAGTAGTTGCAGGAGTAGTAGTAGTGCTTGTAGTAGTAGTAGTCGTGGTGGTGTAGTAGTTGTAGTAGCAATAGTAGTAGTAGAGGCAATAGGAGTAGTAGCAATAGTTGTTATTGTAGTAGTAGTAGTAGTAGTTGTAGTAGTAGTAGTGGTGGTGGTAGTAGTAGTACTAGTTGTAAAAGGACTAGTTGTAGCAATAGTAGTAGCAGTAGTAGCAGTACTAGTCATAGTTGTAGTAGTAGTAGCAGTAGCAGTTGTTATTGTAGTAGAAGTAGCACCGGTAGTTGTAGTTGTAGTAATAGTAATAGCAATCCCAAAAATAGAAATAGCAGCAGTAGTAGTAGTAGTACTCGTAGTAGTAACAGTAGTAGTAGCAATAATAGTAGTAGTAGAAGTACTTGTTGTAGTAGTAGTGGTAGAAGTTGTAGTAGTAGTAGAAGCCATAGTAGTAGTAGTTGTAATAGGAGTAGTAGTAGTACTAGTTGTGGTAATAGCGGTAGTAGTAGTAGTAGAGGTATTAGCAGCAATAGTAGTTGTAGTTGCAGCAGTCATTGTAGAAGCAGCAGAAGTAGTAGTAGTTGTAGTCATAGTAGTAGTAGTAGCAGGAGTAGTAGTAGTAGTTGTTGTTGTTGTTGTAGTCATATTAGTAGCTGTAGTAGTAGAAACAATAGTAGTAGTAGCAGTAATTAGAGTTGTAGTAGTAGTAGTAGTAGCAGCAGAAGTAGTAGCAACAGTTATAGTAGTAATAGTAGTAATAGTTGTAGCAGTAGTAGAAGTAATAGTTGTAGTTTTAATAATAGTAGTAGTAGTAGTAGTTGCAGCAACTGTAGTAGTAGTCGTAGTAGTAGTAATTGCAGCGGTATTAGGAGTAGTAGTAGTTGTTGTTGTTCTAGTTGTAGTTATTGTGGTAATAATAGGGGTAATTCTAGTAATACTGGTAGTAGTAGTAATAGTGGAAGTAGGAGTAGTAGTTGTAGCACTAGGAGAAGTAGTACTAGCTGTAGTAGAAGTAGTAGTAGCAGTAGCAGTAGTAGTCGTAGTAGAAGAAGTAGTAGTAGTAGTGCATGACGTAGTAGTAGTAGTACGAATAGTTGTAGCAGTAGTAGTAGTATAAGTAGTAATAGTAATGGTAGTAGGAGTGGTAGAAGTAGTAATTATAGTAGCAATAGTAGTAGTAGTAGTAGAAGGATAATAGTTGTATAAGTAGTGGTAGTTGTAGAGTAGCTGTAGTTGTAGTTGTTGTAGAAGTAATAGGAGGAGTCGTAGTAGTTGAAGTAGTAGCAGTAGTAGTTGTAGTGGTAAGAGTAGTAGAAACAACTGTAGCAGTAGCTGTACTAGTAGTAGTAGAGGTTGTAGCGGCGCAGTAGGAGCAGCAGTAGTAGTGGTAGGAGAAGCAATAGAAGTAGTAGTAGTCATAATCATAGTAGTAGTAGAGCCAAGAGTACGGGTAGTTGTTATTTTTGTTGTAGTTGTAGTGCTTGCAGTAGTAGTAGTAGTGGTAGTAGCAGTAGAAGTAGTAGCGATAATCGGATAATTTGAAGTAGTTTTATCTGTTGTAGTAGTAGATGGAGTAGAAGTAGTAGCAGTAGTACTCGTAGTAGTTGTAGTATATGTAGTAGTACTAGTAGTAATAGTAGTAATATTAGTAGTAGTAGTAGTAATAGAAGTAGTAGAAGTAGTAGTAGTAGTTGAAGTAGTAGCAGTAACTGTAATAGTAGTATTTGTAGTAGTAATAGTAGTAGTAGTTCTAGTATTAGTAGTAGTGGTAGTTGGACTAGTGGTAGTAGTTGTAGCAGTAGTAGTAGTTGTTGTTATTGTTATCGTTGTTGTAGAAGCCGCAGAAGTAGTAGTAGCTTTACTAATAGTAGTAGTATTAGTAAGCAGTAGTAGTAGTAGTCACAGTAGTTGTAGCAGTAGTAGTTGTTGCTGTAGTAGTAGCAGTACTAGAAGTCTCAATAGTAGTAGTAGTAGTAATTGTAATAATAGTAACAGTTGTAGCGGTAGTAGCAATTGCGGTAGCAATATCAGCCTTAGTGGCTATATTTGTTGCAGTATAAGTAGTAGTACTAGAAGGTGTAGTACGAATAGTAATACTAGTAGCTATTTCAGTCGAAATAGTAGTAGTAGTCATAGTAGAAGTAGTAGTACTAGAAGTGTCGTAGAAATAGTAGCAGCAGCAGTAGTAGTAGTAATAGGACTAGTAGTTATTATTGTAGTAGTAGTAGTATTAAATGTGGTAGTACTAGTAGTGGGAGTGGCAATAGTAGGAGGAGGAGGAGGAGGAAAAGGAGCAGTCGCCATAGTAGTAGTAGATGTTGTAGTAGTAGTAGTTGTTTTAGTAGTAGTAGTAGTGGTTGTGGTGGTGGTGGTAGTAGTAGTAGCAGTAGTAGAAGTAGTAGTAGTTGTTGTAGTTGCACTGGAAGTAGCAATAGTAGTCGCATTGGTTGTTGTAGTAGTAGTTGTAGTATTAATAGCAGTAGCAGTAGTAGTAGTAGTAGTCGTAATCATAGTGGTAGTAGTAGCAAGAGTAGTAGTAGTTTTTGTTATTGTTGTAGTCGTAGTAGTTACAATAGTAATAGTAAGAGGAGTAGTAGTAGTAGTAGTGGTTGTTGTTGTAGAAGTAGAAGCAGTAAAAGGAGAAGCAGTAATAGTAGTATTTGTAGTAGTAGTAGTAGTAGTAGTAGTACAAGTATTAGTAGTAGCAGTAATGGCAATAGTAGTAGTAGTAGTAGTAGTTATTGTTATTGTTGTTGTTGTAGTAGTAGTACTAGCAGCAGCAGAAGTAGCAACAGAAGTAGTAGTAGTAGATGTAGTAGCAGTAGCAGCTGTGGTCGTAGTTGTTGTAGCGGTAGTAGTAGTAGTAGTAATTGTAGTAGTAGTAATAGTTATAGCAGCAGTACTAGTAGCCGCAGTGGTTTTATTTATTGTAATATAAATAGTAGTACTAGTAGGTGTAGTGCTAGTAGTAATAATAGTAGCTATTTTAGTTGTCACAGTAGTAGTAGTAGTCATGGCAGATGTAGTAGTAGCATAAGTAGTTGCAATAATGGTAGCAAAAGTAGTAGTGGTAGTAGTAGTAGAAGGAGTAGTAGTAATAATAGGACTAGTTGTGGCAGTAGCAGTAGCAGCTGTAGTCATCATAGTAGTAGTAGTAGTCATGGTAGGAATAGTTATATTACTACTAGTAGTAGTAGTATTAGTAGTAGTAGTAGTAATAGTGGTAGTTGTTGGAGCAGAAGTAATGCTAGTAGTTGTAGTTGTAGTAGTAGTGTAATAACAGCAGCAGTAGTAGTAGTAGTAGTAATAGTAGCATTACTAGAATTAGCAGCAGTAGTACTAGTAGTAAAAGGACTAGTTGTAGCAATAGTAGTAGTAGTAGCAGTAGCACCAATAGCATTAATAGTTGTAGTAGTGGTAGTAGGAGCTATTGACGTAGTAGTAGAAGTAGCGGCAGTAGTAGTAGTACTAGTAGAAGTCACAGTAGCAGCAGAAGTTGAAGTTGCCATAGTAGTAGAAGTACTAGTAGTTGTAACATTAGTTGCAGAAGTAGAAGTAGCAGTAATAATAGTAGTAGTAGAAGCAGTTGTAGTAGTAGTAGTAGTAGTAATTGCAGTCGTAATTGTAGTAGTAGTGGCAATAGGTGTTGTAGTAGTAGTGGTGGTGGTAATAGTCATAGTAGTAGTAGCAGAGGTATTACCAGAAGTACTAGCCATAGTTGTAGCAGCAGAAGTAGTAGTAATCATTGTACTAGTAGTAGCAGGAGTTGTAGTAGTTGTAGTAGTAGTAGTAGCAGTTGTAGTCATGGTAGTAGTAGTAACAGAAATAGTAGTAGTAGTAGTAGTAGTAGTAGCAGTAGTAGCAGAAGTAGCAGCAGTAATAGGAGTAGTAGTTGTTGTTGTAGTAGTAGTAGTAGTAGTTAATGTGGTAGTGCTAGTTGTGGTAGTGGTAGTAGTAGCCGGAAGAGGAGGAGGAAGAAGCGCAACAGCTGTGGTAGTAGTAGTTGAAGTAGTAGTTGTTGTTGTAGTAGGAGTAGTAGTATTAGTAGAAGTGGTAGTAGTAGTAGTAGTAGCAGTAGTAGTAGTAGCTGCAGCAGCAGTAGTTGCTGTAGTAGTTGTAGTAGTAGTTATATTAGTAGTAGTAGTACATGTAGTAGTAGTAGAACTACAAGTAGTAGTATTAGCAATAGTAGTTGTTGTGTAGAAGCAGGTGTAGTAATAATAGCAGTAGTAGTAATAGTAGTAGTAGCAGTAGTAGCAGCAGCGATAGTAGTAGTAATAGTAGTAGTAGTAGCAATCGTTGTAGTTGTAGCAGTAGTGTAGTAGTAGTTTAGCAGTGGTAGTAGTAGTAGTTGTAGTCGGGGTTGTAGCAGTATCAGTAGTAGGGGTTGTAGCTATAGCAATAGTAGCAGTAGTAGGGGTTGTAGTTGTAGCAGAAGTAGTAGCAGTACTAGGCGTTGTAGTAGTAGTTGTTATTGTTATAGCAATAGTTATAAATGTGGTAGTACTAGTAGTGGTAGTGGTAGTAGTAGTCGAAGGAGGAGGAGGAAGAGGACCAGCAACAACACTAGTAGTAGTTGTAATAGTAGTAGTTATTGTAGTAGTAGTAGTAGTAGTAGTAGTACTAGTAGTATTAGTAGTAGTAGTAGCAGTAGTAGAAGTATTTGTAGTAGTAGTAGCAGGAGTAGTAGTAGTAGCAGCAGCAGTAGTAGTACCAGGAGAAGGAGTTGTAGTAGTAGTTGTATTAGTAGTAGTAGCAATAGTAGTAGTAGTACTAGTAGTAGTAGAAGAAGTACATGTAGTAGTATTAGCAATAGTAGTAGTACTGTAGAAGCAGGGGTAGTAGTAGTAGTAGTTGTAGTGGTAGTAGTAGTAGCTGTAATAGTAGTAGTTGTAAAAGTACCAGTAGCAATAGTAGTAGTATTAGGCGTAGTAGTAGTAGCAATCGTATTAGTTGTAGTAGTAGTGTAGCAATTGTTTAGCAGTGGTAGCAGTAGTAGTTGTAGTCGGGTTTATAGTCGTAGCAGTAGTAGTGGTAGTAGGGGTTGTAGCAGCAGCAGTAGTGGTTGTTGTTGTGGAAGTAGTAGCAATAATAGGAGAAGTTGAAGTAGTTGTACATGTTGTAGTAGCAGTAGTTGTAGTGGTAGCAAGAGTAAAAGTTGTAGTACTAGTAGTTGAAGTAGTAGGAGTAGCATTAATAGTAGTATTTGTAGTAGTCGTAGTAGCAGTAGTACTAGTATTAGTAGTAGCAGTAGTGGCAATAGTAGAAGTAGTAGTAGTGGTAGTTGTAGTAGTAGTTGTTGTTGTATTAGGAGTAGGAGGAGTAGGAGTAGTAGTAGTAGTAGTAGTAGTAGTAGTGGTAGTAGTAGGAGAACAAAAGTAGCAGCAGAAGTAGTTGTAGGAGAAGTAGTAGCAGCAGTCGTTGTAGTCGCAGTAGTTGTACCAGTAGTAGTAATTGCAGTAGTAGTAGTAGTTGTAGCAGTCTCAATAGTAGTAGTAGTAGTAATTGTAATAGTCGTAATAGTTGTATTAGTAGTAGTAGTGGCTGCAAAGGCTGTATTTATTGCAATATAAATAGTAGTACTAGTTGGTGTAGTGCTAGTAGTAATAGTAGTAGCTATTTTAGTTGCAGTAGTAGTAGTTGTAGTTGTAGCAGATGTAGTAGTAGTAGAAGTAGTTGTATTAATGGTTGCAATAGTAGTAGTGGTATTAGTAGTAGCAGGACTAGTAGTAGTAATAGGACTAGTAGTGGCAGTAGCAGTGGCAGTTGTAGTCATCGTAGTAGTAGTAGTAATAGTAGTAGTTTTTGGAGTAGTAGTAATGCTAGTAGTTGTAGTTGGAGTAGCAGTGTAGTAATAGTAAGAGTAGTAGTAGTAGTAGCAGAGGTGGTAGTAATTATCGTAGTAGTAGTTGCAGTAGTAGCAGGGGTAGCAGTAGTACTAGTGGTAAACAGACAAGTTGTTGCAATAGTAGTGCAGTAGCCGTAGCAATAGTAGTAGTCATAATTGTAATAGTGGTGTAGCAGCAGTTGTTGTAGTAGTAGAAGTAGCGGAAGTAGTAGTGGTACTAGTAGTAGTCAGTAGCAGAAGATGAAGTAGCCATTGTAGTATAAGTACAAGTAGTAGTAAAATTAGTAGCAGAAGTAGAAGTAGTAGTAATAATAGTCAAAGAAAAAGTAGTAGTAGTAGTAGTAGTAGTAGTAGTAGTAGTAGTAGTAGTAGTAGTAGTAGTAGCAGTAGTAGTAGTAGCAATCATTGTTGTTGTAGTAGTGGTAATAGGATTTGTGGTAGTAGTGGTGGTGGCAATAGTAGCAGTAGTAGTAACCGTAGTAGTTGTAGCAAAAGTAATAATAGTCATTGTAGTAGTAGTAGTAGCAGGAGTAGTGGTAGTTGTTGTAGTAGTAGTTGTTGTAGTCGTTGTTGTAGTAGTCATGGTAGGAATAGTTATATTACTACTAGTAGTAGTAGTATTAGTAGTAGTAATAGTAGTAGTTGTTGGAGTAGAAGTATTGCTAGTAGTTGTAGTTGTAGTAGTAGAGTAAAAATAGTATCTGTAGTAGTAGTAGAGGTAGTAGTAGTTGTAGTAGTAGCTGTAGTAGTAGTTGCAATAGTAGAAGTATCAGCAGTAGTACTAGTAGTAAAAGGACTAGTTGTAGCAATAGTAGTAGCAGTAGCAGTCATAGTTGTAGTAGTGGTAGTAGGAGCAGTTGATGTAGTAGTGGAAGTTGCGACAGTGGTATTAGTACTAGTAGAAGTCACAGTAGTAGCAGAAGTTGAAGTAGCCCAAGTAGTAGTCGTACTAGTAGTAGTAACATTAGTAGTAGAAGTAGAAGTAGCAGTAATAATTGTAGTAGTAGAAGTAATTGTAGTAGTAGTAGTTGTTGTAATAGCTGTCGTAGTTGTAGTAGTGGTGGCAATTGGAGTTGTAGTAGTAGTGGTGGTGGTAAAAGTGGTAGCAGTAGTAGTAGTAGAGGTATTACCAGAAGTAGTTGTAATCATTGTAGTAGTAGTAGCAGGAGTTGTAGTAGTTGTAGTAGTTTTTGTAGTCGTGGTAGTGGCAGTAGTAGTAGTAACAGAAATAGTAGTAGTAGTAGTAGTAGTAGTAGTAGTAGTAGTAGCAGTAGTAGTAGTAGCAGCAGCAAAAGTAGTAGAAGTAATAGGAGTAGTAGTAGTTATTATTGTAGTAGTAGTAGTAGTAGTTAATGTGGTAGTGCTAGTAGTGGTAGTGGTAGTATTAGCTGGAGGAGGAGGAGGAAGAAGAGCAACAGCAGCAGTAGTAGTATTTGTAGAAGTGGTAGTAGTAGCAGTAGCAGTAGTAGAAGTAGTAGTTGTTGTAGTACTTGCAGTAGTAGTTGTATTAGTAGTCGTAGCAGTAGTAGTAGTAATGCTAGTAGTAGTAGTCGAACTACAAGTAGTAGTATTAGCAATAGTAGTTGTAGTGTAGAAGCTTGGGTAGTAGTAGTAGAAGCAGTAGCAATAGTAGAAGTAGTAGCAATAGTAATTGTAGTAGTAATAGCAACCATTGTAGTTGTAGTAGTAGTGTAGTAGTAGTTTAGTAGTGGTAGCAGTAGTAGTTGTTGTCGAGGTTGTAGCAGTAGCAGTAGTAGTAGTAATAGGGGTTGTAGATATAGCAGTAGTAGCTGTAGTAGGGGTTGTAGTTGTAGCAGAAGTAATAGCCATAATAGGAGTTGAAGTAGTAGTAGTTGTTATAGTAGTAGTTCTAAATGCGGTTGTACTTGTGGTGGTAGTGGTAGTAGTAGCCAGAGAAGGAGGAAGAGGAGCAGCAACGACACTAGTAGTAGTAGTAGTAGTAGTAGCAGTAGTAGTAGTAGTAGAAGTAGTAGTAGTAGTAGTAGTAGTAGTAGTAGTAGTAGTAGAGGTATTTGTAGTACTAGTGGTGGTAGTGGTGGTGGTAGTAGTAGTAGTAGTAGTAGCAGTTGTAGTAGTTGTAGTAGTAGTTGTATTAGTAGTAGTATCAGTAGTAGTAGTAGTACTAGTAGTAGTAGAAGAAGTAAATGTAGTAGTATTAGCAATAGTAGTAGTAGTGCAAAAGCAGGGGTAGTAGTAGTAGTAGTAGCTGTAATAGTAGTAGTTGTAAAAGTAACAGTAGCGATAGTAGTAGTAATAGGAGTGGTAGTAGTAGCAATCGTGGTAGTAATAATTGTTTAGTAGTTGCAGCAGTAGTAGTTGTAGTCGTGTTTATAGCCATAGCAGTAGTAGCAGTAGTAGGGGTTGTAGCAGTAGCAATAGTAGCAGTAGTAAGGGTTGTAGCAGTAGTAGTAGTTATTGTAGTAGCAGTAGAAATAGTAGTATTTGTAATCATAGTAGTAGTTGTAGTTGTTGTTGTAGTTGTAGTAGTAGCAGTAGTAGTAGTGGTATTTATTGCAAAAGTAGTAGCAGTAATAAGAGAAGTTGAAGTTGTTGTTCATGTTGTAGATGTAGTAGCAGTAGTTTTAGTAGTAGCAAGAGTAAAAGTTTTAGCACTAGTAGTTGAAGTAGTAGGAGTAGCAGTAATAGTAGTAGTAGCAGTAGTACTAGTATTAGTTGTTGCAATAGTGGCAATTAGAAGTAGTAGTAGTGGTAGTAGTAGTAGGTAGTAGTAGTAGTAATAATAGTAGTAGTAGTAGTGGTGGTGGTGGTGGTGGTGGTGGTGGTGGTAGTAGGAGCAACAAAAGTAGCAGTAGAAGTAGTAGTAGGAGAAGTAGTAGCAGTAGTTGTTGTAGTCGCAGTAGTTGTACCAGTAGTAGTAATTGCAGTAGTAGTAGTAGTTGTAGAAGTCTCAATAGTAGTAGTAGTAGTAATTTTAATACTAGTAATAGTTCTATCAATAATAGTAGTAGCCGCAGTGGCTGTATTTCTTGCAATATAAATAGTAGTACTAGTCGATGTAGTATTTGTAGTAATAGTAGTAGCTATTTTAGTTGCAGTAGTAGTTGTTGTAGTTATAGCAGATGTAGTAGTGGTAGAAGTAGTTGTATTAATGGTCGCAATAGTAGTAGTGGTATTAGTAGTAGCAGGACTAGCAGTAGTAATAGGACTATTAGTGGCAGTAGCAGTAGCAGTTGTAGTAGTCGTAGTAGTAGTAGTAGTAGTAGTCTTTGTAGTAGTAATAGTAGTAGTTGTTGGAGTACTAGTAATGCTAGTAGTTGTCGTTGTAGTCGTAGTGTAGTAATAGTAGGAGTAGTAGTAGTAGTAGAGGTGGTAGTAGTTTTAGTAGTAGTAGTAGCAGCAGTAGTAGTGGTAGTAGTAGTACTAGTCGTAAATGGACAAGTTGTTGCAATAGTAGTGGCAGTAACAGTCACAACAGCAGTAGTCATAGTTGTAGTAGTGGTAGTAGCACCAGTTCTTGTAGTAGTAGAAGTAGCGGTAGTAGTAGTGGTACTAGTAGTAGTCACAATAGTAGCAGAAGATGAAGTAGCCATTGTAGTATAAGTACAAGTAGTAGTAACATTAGTGCCAGAAGTAAAAGTAGTAGTAATAATAGTCATAGCAAAAGTAGTAGTAGTAGTAGCAGTCATAGTTGTAGTAGTAGTGGTAATAGGAGTTGTAGTAGTAGCGGTGGTGGCAATAGTGTTAGTAGTAGTAATTGTAGCAGTAGTAGTAGCTGTAGTAGTAGCAGCAAAAGTAATAGTAGTCATTGTAGTAGTAGCAGCACGAGTAGTAGTAGTTGTCGTAGTAGTAGTTGTTATAGTCGTAGTAGTAGTTGTCATGGTAGGAATAGTTATATTACTACTAGTAGTAGTAGTATTAGTAGTAGTAATAGTAGTTGTTGTTGGAGTAGAAGTAATGCTAGTAGTTGTAGTTGTAGTCATAGTGTAATAATCGGAGTAGTAGTAGTAGTAGAGGTAGTAGAAGTTGTAGTAGTAGTATAGTAGTAGTAGCAGTAGTAGTAGCAGTAGTAGAAGTAGTAGCAGTAGTACTAGTAGTAAAAGGACTAGTTATAGCAATAGTAGCAACAGTAACAGTAGTACCAGTAGCAGTCATAGTTGTAGTAGTGGTAGTAGGAGCAATTGATGTAGTAGTAGAAGTAGCGGCAGTGGTAGCAATACTAGTAGAAGCCACAGAAGTAGCTGAAGTTGAAGTAGCCATTATAGTATAAGTACTAGTACTAGTAACATTAGTAGCAGAAGTAGAAGTTGTAGTAATAATAGTACTAGTAGAAGTAGTTGTAGTAGTAGTTGTTGTTGTAATAGCAGTCGTAGTTGTAGTAGTAGTCGCAATAGGAGTTGTTGTAGTAGTGGTGGTGGTAATAGTGGTAGTAGTAGTTGTAGAGGTATTACAAGAAGTAGTAGTAGTAGTAGTAGCAGTAGAAGTAGTAGTAATCATTGTAGTAGTAGTAACAGGTGTTGTAGTAGTTGTAGTAGTAGTAGTACTTGTTGCTGTCGTGGTAGTAGCAGAGGTAGTAGTAACAGAAATAGTAGTAGTTGTTGTAGTAGTAGTAGTAGTAGTAGTAGTAGTAGTAGTAGCAGAAGTAGTAGCAATAATAGGGGTAGTAGTAGTTATTGTTGTAGTAGTAGTAGTAGTAGTTAATGTGGTAGTGCTAGTAGTCGTAGTGGTCGTAGTAGCCGGAGGAGGAGGAGGAAGAAGAGCAACCGCAGTAGTAGTTGTAGTAGTTGAAGTAGTAGTACTTGTTGTAGTAGTAGTAGTAGTATTAGTAGAAGTAGTAGTAGTAGTAGTATTAGTAGAAGTAGTAGTAGTAGTAGCAGTGGCAATAGTAGTAGCAGTAGTAGTAGTAGTAGCAGCAGCAGTAGTAGTTGCTGTAGTAGTTGTAGTAATAGTTGTATTAGTAGTAGTAGCCGTAGTAGTAGTAGTAAAACTACAAGTAGTAATATTAGCAATAGTAGTAGTAGTGTGGAAGTAGTAGTAGTAGTAGTAGCGGAAGTAGCAGTAGTAAAAGTACTAGTAATAGTAGTAGTAGTAGCAATCATTGTAGTTGTAGTAGTAGTGTAGTCGTAGTTTAGTAGTGGTAGCAGTAGTAGTTGTAGTCGGGGTTGTAGGGGCAGCAGTAGTAGCAGTAGTAGCAGTAGTAGGGGTTGTAGTTGTTGCAGAAGTTGTAGCAGTAATAGGAGTTGTAGTAGTTGTTGTTGTTATAGTAGTAGTTGGAGGAGGAGGAGGAGGAGGAAGAGGAGTAGCAGCAACACTAGTAGTAGTTGTAGTAGTTGTTGTGGTTGTTGTTGTTGTTGTTGTTGTTGTTGTTGTTGTAGTAGTAGTAGTAGTAGTAGTAGTAGTAGTAGTTGTGGTAGTAGTAGTAGTAGTTGTAGCAGTAGTAGTAGTAGTAGCAGCAGCAGTAGTAGCAGCAGTAGTTGTTGTAGTAGTATTTGTATTAGTAATAGTACTAGTAGTACTGAAGAAGTACATGTAGTAGTATTAGCGATAGTAGTAGTAGTGTAGAAGTAGGGGTAGTAGTTGTTGTTGTTGTAGTGGTAGTAGTAGCAGCTGCAGTAGTAGTTGTTGTAAAATTAGCAGTAGTAATAGGAGTAGTAATAGTAGCAATCGTAGTAGCTGTAGTAGTTGTTTAGTAGTGATGGTAGTAGTAGCTGTAGCCGAGTTTGTAGCCATAGTAGCAGTCGCAGTAGTATGGGTTGTAGCTGTAGCTGTAGTAGTAGTAGTAGGGGTTGTAGCAGTAGCAGTAGTAGCTGTAGAAATAGTAGTATTTGTAATCATAGTAGTAGTAGTAGCAAGAGTAGTCGTAGTAGTAGTTGTTGTTGTAGTCGGAGTAGTAGCAGTAGTAGTAGTGGTTGTTGTTGCAGAAGTAGTAGCAGTAATAGGAGAAGTTAAAGTAGTTGTACATGTTGTAGTAGCAGTAGTTGTAGTAGTGGCAAGAGTAAAAGTTGTAGTAGAAGTTGTTGAAGTAGTAGGAGTATCAGTAATAGTAGTATTTGTAGTAGTAGTAGTAGTAGTAGTACTAGTTTTAGTACTAGCAGTAGTGGCAATAGTAGAAGTAGTAGTAGTGGTGGTAGTAGTAGTAGTAGTATTCGTGGTAGTGGTAGTAGGAGCAACAAAAGTAGCAGTAGAAGTAGTAGCTAGAGTAGTAGTTGTTATTGTAGTAGCAGTTGTTGTAGTCGTAGTAGTAGCAGTAGTAGTAGTAATAGTAATAGTAGCGGTAGTAGTAGTAGTAGTCGTAGTAGTAGAAGCAAATGTAGTAGCAGTAATAAGAGTAGTTGTTGTTGTTGTTGTAGTAGTAGTAGTAGTAGTAAATGTGGTAGTACTAGTAGTGGTAGTGCTAGTAGTAGCCGGAGGAGGTGGAGGAAGAGGAGCAGCAGCAGTAGTAATAGGAGGTGTAGTATTAGTTGCAGTAGTAGTAATAGTAGTAGTAGTAGTAGTAGTAGTTGAAGTAGTAGTAAGGGTAGTAGTAGAAGTAGTGGTAGTAGTAGTAGTAGTAGTAGTCGTTCTAGCAGCTATAGTAGCTTTAGTAGTTGCAGTAGTAGTTGTATTATTAGTAGTTTTGTTAGTAGTATTAGTAGTAGTAGTAGTAGTAGAAGTACAAGTAGTAGTGTAGAAGCAGGGGTAGTAGTAGTTGTTGTTGTTGTAGTAGTAGTAGTAGCGTTAGCAATAGTAGTAGTAATAGGAGTAGTAGTAGCAATCGTAGTGGTTGTAGTAGTAGTGTATTAGTAGTTTAGTTGTGGTAGTAGTAGTAGTTGTAGTAGGGGTTGTAGCAATAGCATTGGTTGTAGTAGTGTGGGTTGTAGCGATTGCAGTAGTAGCAGTAGTAGGGGTTGTAGCAGTAGCAGTAGTAGGAGTAGAAGTTGTAGTAGTCGTAATCATAGTATTAGTAGTAGCAATAGTAGTCATTGTTGTTGTTGTTGTAGTCGTTGTAGTAGCTGCAGTGGTAGTAGTAATAGTAGTAGTAGTCGTAGTAGTAGTGGTTGTTGATGCATAAGTTGTAGTAGTAACCGGAGAAGTTGAAGTAGTTGTACATGTTGTAGTAGCATTAGTTATAGTTGTAGCAAGAGTAAAAGTTGTAGTAGTAGTAGTTGAAGTAGTTGTAGTAGTTGTAGTTGTAGTAGTAGTAGTAGTTGTAGTAGTTGTAGTAGTAGTAGTAGTAGTTGTACATGTTGTAGTAGTAGTAGTAGTAGTAGTTGAAGTAGTTGTAGTAGTTGTAGTAGTAGTAGTAGTAGTTGTACATGTTGTAATAGCAGTATTTGTAGTAGTAGTAGTAGTAGTACTAGTATTAGTAGTAGCAGTAGTGGCATTAGTAGTAGTAATAGTAGTAGTAGTAGTAGTTGTTGTTGTTGTTGTTGTTGTAGTAGTAGCAGTAGCAGAAGTAGCAGTAGAAGTAGTAGTTGTAGGAGTAGTAGCAGTTGTAGTTGTAATCACAGTAGTTGTAGCAGAAGTAGTAGTTACATTAGTAGTTGTTGTTGTAGCAGTCTCAATAATAGTATTAGTAGTAATTGTAATAGTAGTAATGTTTGTAGTAGTAGTAGTATCATTTGCAGTGGCTGTATTTGTTGCAATATAAATAGTTGTACTAGTAGGTGTAGTACTAGTAGTAATAGTAATAGCAATTTTAGTTTCAGTAGTAGTAGTAGTAGTCATAGCAGATGTAGTAGAAGTAGTCGTAGTAATTGTAGCAATACGAGTAGTGGTAGTAGTAGTAGCAGGAGTTGTAGTAGTAATAGGACTTGTAGTAGCAATAGCAGTAGTAGTTGCAGTAGTCATAGTAGTAGTAGTAGTAGTAATAATAGTGGTAGTTCTAGCAGTTGTAGTTCTAGTAGTAGTGTAGTAATAGTAGTAGTAGTAGTTGTTGTAGTAGTAGTAACAGTACTAGTAGCAGTAGTAGTAGTGGTTGCAATAGTACTAGTAGTAAAAGGACTAGTTTTAGCAATAGTAGTAGTAGTAGCAGTAGCAGCAATAGTAGTCATAGTTGTAGTAGTGGTGGTAGCAGTAGTTGTTGTAGTAGTAGAAGTAGCAGCAGTAGTAGTAGTCCTAGTAGTAGTAACAGTAGTGGCAGAAGTTGAAGTAGCGATAGTAGCAGAAGTACTAGTAGTAGTAACATTAGTAGCAGAAGTAGAAGTAGCAGTAATAATAGTATTAGTAGAAGTAGTTGTAGTAGTAGTAGTAGTTGTAGTAGTTGTTGTTGTTGTTGTCGTAGTTATAGTAGTAGTGGCAATAAGAATTGTAGTAGTGATGGTGGTAATAGTGTAAGTAGTAGTAATCGTTGTAGTAGGAGTAGCAGGAGTAGCAGTAGTTGCAGTAGTTGTTGTTGTTGTAGTCGTAGTAGTAGCAGCAGTAGTAGTAGTAACGGTAATAGTAGTAGTAGTTGTTGTTGTAGCAGAAGTGGTCGTAGTAATCAGAGTAGTAGTTGTTGTTGTGGTAGTAGTAGTAGTAAATGTGGTAGTACTAGTAGTGGTAGTGGTAGTAGTAGCAGGAGGAGGAAGAGGAGGAGCGACAGTGGTAGTAGTATTTGTTATGGTATTTGTAGTTGTAGTAGTTGTTGTTGTTGTTGTAGAAGTAATAGTACCAATAGTAGTAGTAGCTGAAGGAGTAGTAGCAGTAGTAGTAGTCGCAGTTGTAGTATTAGAAGTAGTAGTAGGAGGAGTAGCAGCAGTAGCAATGGTAGTAGTAGTGGTGGTGGTGGTAGTAGTAGTAGTCATAATAGTAGTAGTTGTGATAGTAGCTGAAGTAGTAGTAATAATAGTAGTAAAAGTAATAGTAGTACTAGGAGTAGCAGTAGTATTAGTGGTTTTAGTAGTAGTAGAAGTTATTGTAATAGTGTTACTAGTAGTAGTAGTTGTGGTAGTTGTAGTAGAGGTAGTAGCAGTAGTAGTAGTAGTGGTAGTAGTAATAGTATTTATAGTAGTGGTAGTAGTAAAAGTAGTTGGAGCAGCAATGACAACAGTAGTGAATATTAGTAGTAGTTGCTGTAGTTGTTGTAGTAGTAGTAGTAGAAGTAGTAGCAATTGCGGTAGTAGTAGAAGTTGTAGTAGTAGTACCAGCATTTGTAGTTGGGGCATCAGCAACTGCAGCAACAGCTGAAGTTTCAGTCGTAATAATTGTGGTAGTAGTAGTAATAGTAGTAGTTGTATTAGTAGCAGCAACAGCAACAACATAAATAGTAGTAGTAGTGGTAGTTGCGGCAGCAGCAGTAGTATTAGTATTAGCAATAGCATTTGTAGTAGTAGTAGCAGTAGTCGTAGTTGTAATAGTATCGGTGGTGGTAGTATTAGAAGTAGTAGTCGCACTAGTGGCATTTCTAGTAGTAGTAGTCATAGTAGTACTAAGTATAGGTGTAGGAGTGGGAATAGTAGTAGGAGTAGCAATCAAAGTAGTAGCGAAAGTAGCAGTAATAATAGAAGTTGTAGGAGTAGGTGGAGTAGTAGTTGTTGTAGTAGTAGTGGTAATAGCAATAGTAGCAGAAGTGGTAGGAGTAATAGTAGTTGTAGGAGTACTAGTTGTAGTAGTAGTCGGAGCAAGAGCAGTAGTATTAGTAGTAGTAGTAGCAATAGTATTAATAGTAGTTGGTGTAGCAATAGTAGTGGTAGTAGTAGTAGTTGTAATAGTTGTTGTAGTAGTAGTAGTAGCAGTAGTAGCAATAGTAGTAGGAGTAGCAGTTGGAGTAGCAGTAGAAGTAGTGGGAGTAGTAGTTGGAGTAGCTGTAGAAGTAGGAGTAATAGTTGTAGTAGTAGTAGTACTCATAGTAGAAGAACTAGGGGTAGTAGTAGTAGTAGTAGTTGTAGTAGTAGTAGTTATAGTAGAAGTAGTAGTTATTGTTCTTGCTGTAGTAGAAGAAGAAGAAGCAAAAGTAGTAGTGGTAGTGTTAGAAGTAGTAGTCGCGCTAGTATCAGTAATAGTAGTAGTACTAGTTGGAGTAGAAGCAATAGCTGCAGTAGCAGCATTAGTAATAATTATAGTTCTAGTGGCAATAGTACTAGTAGTAGGAGTAGCAGAAGTAGCCGTAGTATTGGTAATAGTAGAGGTAGTAGTAGGAGTAGTTGTAATAGTAGTTGGAGTAGCAGCAATAGTGGCAGCAGTAGTCATAGTGGCAGCAACAGTAGTAGTAGCTATAGTAGTAGTCGTAGTAGCATTAGTTGTAGTAGTCATAGATGTAGCAGTAGTAGTGGCAGTAGTATTAGTCGTAGTAGCAATAGTAGTATTATTGATAGTAATTGTAGAAGTAGAAGTAGAAGCAATTGGACTAATAGTCATAGTAGTAGTGTTAATAGTAGTAGAAATAGCAGCAATAGAAGTGGTAGTTGCATTAGTAGTGGTTGTAGTAGTAGTAGCAGTTGAAATAGAAGAAGTAGTAGCAATAGGGGTAGTAGCAGCAGTTGCAGCAGAAGTAGTAGTAATAGCAGTGAATGCAGTAGTAGCAGTAGTAGTAGAGCAAGTAGAACTAGTAGTAGCAATAGTAGTTATAGTAGAAGTAGTAGCAGTAGTAGCAGCAACAACAACAGCAATAGTAGCAACAATAATTGTAGCAATAATAGCAGTAGTTATTGTTGTTGTTGTTGTTGTTGTAGTAGTAGTAATAGCAGTAGTAGTAGTAAAAGGAGTAGTAGTAGTAGAGGTAGTGGTAGTTGAAGAGTAGCAGCAATAGTAGTAGTTGTAAAACTACTAGGAGGAGTCATAGTTGTAGAAATAACAACATTAGTAGTTATAGTTGTAGGACTGGCAAAAACAGCAACAACAATTGTGGTGGTGGTGGTGGTGGTAGTAGTAGTAGTAGTAGCAGTAGTAGTATTAGTAGTAGTAGCGATAGCACTATTTGATGTAGCAGTGGCAGAGGTAGTAGTTGAAGTTCTAGTAGCAGTAGAAGTAGTTGTTGAAGTTGTAGCAGAGGTGGTAGTGTAGTAGTAGTAGTAGTAGTAGTAGTGGTGGTAGTAGTAGTGGTGGTGGTAGTAGTAGTAGTAGCAGTAGTAGTAGCAGCAGCAGTAGCAGCAGTAGTTGTTATTGTAGTAGTATTAGAAGGATTAGTAGTTGGAGTAATAGTAGCAGAAGTTGCAGTAGTAGTAGCAGAAGTTTTAGTAGCAGTAGTTGTAGTAGTTATAGAAGTAGTGGTGGTAGTAGTAGTACTAGTAATAGTACTAGTAGTAGTAATAGTAGTAATAGTAGTAGTAGTAGTAGTATTAGCAGCAATAGTAGCAGTAGGAGTAGTTGTAGTCGTAGTGGTAGTAGTAGTTGGAGTAGTAGAAATAGTAATTATTGTAGTAATAGCAATAGTACTAGTAGAAGGAGTAGTAGCAGTAGAAGTAGTGGTAGTTGAAGAGTAGCAGCAATCGTAGTAGTTGTAAAACTACTAGGAGGAGTCATAGTTGTAGAAATAGCAACATTTGTAGTTGTAGATGTAGGAGTGGCAGAAACAGCAGCAGCAGTTGTGGTGGTAATAGCAGCAGCAGCAGCAGTAGTAGTTGCAGTCGTAGTATTAGTAGTAGTAGCGATAGCACGATTTGAAGTAGTAGTGGCAGAAGTAGTAGTTGTAGCACTAGTAGCAGTAGAAGTAGTTGTTGAAGTTGTAGTAGAGGTTAAAGTAGTAGTAGTAGTTGTTGTAATAATAGTAGTAGTAGTAGTAGTAGTACTCGTGGTGGTGGAAGCAACAGCATTAGTAGTTGTGCTAGTAGTAGTAGTAGTAGGGGTAGTAGGAGGAATCACTGTAGGAGTACGAGTAGTAGCATTAGTGTTAGCAGTAATAGTAGTGGTAGTAGTATTAGCAGTAGTAGTAGGAGGAATAGCAGTAGGACTAGTAGTAGCCGTAGTATAAGTAATAGTGGTAAAAGTGGCAGTAGTAGAGTTGTGTTTGTAGTAGTAGTAGTCGTAGTAGTAGTAGAGATAGTAATTGTAGTAGTAGTTGTAGCACTTGAGGGAGTAATAGTAGTAGTAGTAGTAATAATAGTAGTAGTTGCAGTGGTTGTAGTAGTAGCAATAGCAGCAGTAGTAGGAATAGTAGTAGTAGTACTAGTAGTAATAGTAGGGATATGAGTAGTAGGAGTAGTAGTAGTTGTGGTGGTAATAGGGGAAATGCTAGTAATAGTGGTAGTAGTAGTAATAGTGGAAGTAGTAGTAATAGTTGTAGTAGTAGTTGCCTTCATAGTAGTAGTAGTAGGAGTGGTTGTAGAAGTAGTAGTAAAAGTCATAGTACTTGTAATAGTAGGAGTAGTAGTAGTAATAGTAATCATAGTAGTAGTAGAAGTAGTAGAAGTTATAGTTGTAGCAGCAGCAGTAGTAGTGTAGCAGTGTTCATAGCAGTTGTAGTACTCGTAGCCATAGTAGTAGTAACAGTAGTTGTAGAGGCATTAATGCAAATAGGAGTAATACTTGTAGCAGCTGTTGTTGTTGTAGTTGTGTAGTAGTAGTACTAGTAATAGTATTTATAGTAGTGGTAGTTGTTGTTGTTGTTCTAATAGTAGTAGTAATATTAGTGGTAGAAGTCATTGTACTAGTACTAGCAGTAGAAGAAGTACTTGTAGTAGTAGTAATAGTAATAGTAATGCTAGTAGTATCATTAGTAGTAATAGCAACAGCAGTGGCAGCAGTAGTAGTAGTGGTAGTAGGAGTAGCAGTAGTAGTTGCAGTTGATGTTATAGTATTAGTCGAAGTTGCAGTAGTAGTAGTTGTTGTAGTAGTAGCAGTAATAGCGGTATTAGTAGAAGTAGAAGTACTAGTCATAGTAGTAGTAGTTTTTGTTGTTGTTATTGTTTTTACCATTGTTGTATTAGTAAGAGTAATAGAGGGAGTAGTATTAGTTGTAGTAGTAGTACCAGTAGTAGTGGTAGTTGTTGTACTAGTAGCTATAGTAGCAGTAGCAGAAGTAGTAGTAGTAGCAGTATTAGTAGTAGTAGCTGTTGTAGTTCTCGTAGTAGTAGTAGTAGTAGTCATAACATTAGTAGTAGTAGTTGTCGGAGTAGTAGTAGTAGTTGTTGTTGTGGTAGTATTAGTAGTAGCAGCAGTAGTAGTAGTAGTAGCAGCTGCAGTTACTACTACTACTACTACTTTGTAGTACTAGTAGTACTACTAGTAGCAGCTACAGTAGAAGTGGTAGTGGTACCAGTAGTAGTAGTATTAGCAAAAGTAGTAGCAGTAGTAGCAGCAACTGTAGTAGTTGTTGTGGTAATTGAGGCAACAACCATAGTAGCAGTAGCGTAGTAGTAGTAGTAGTAGAAATATTAGTAGTAGTAGTAGTAGCAGTAGTAGTACCGGTAGTAGTTGCTATTGTAGCACTAGTAGAAGGGGTCACAGAAGTAGTAGTAGCCATTTTAGTAGCAGCAATAGTAGCAGCAGTAGTAGTTGTAGTTCTAGTAGTAGTAACAGTAGCTGCAGCAGCAACAACAACAACAGTAGTAGTAGTAGTGGTACTAGTATTGATTTCAGAAGTACTACTAGTTGAAGCAATATTTGTCATGTAGTAGTACTAGTGGTCATCCTAGTAGTAGTAGCAGCAGTAGCAGTTATAGCCGTAGTAGTAGTAGTAGTAGTAGTAGTAGTAGCAGTAGTAGTAGCAGTAGTAGCAGTAGTAGCAGTAATAGTAACAGTAGTAGTAGCAGTAGCAGTTATTGTTGTAGCAGTAGTAGAAGTCATAGTAGTAGTAGAAGTATCCGTTTTAGTGGTAGAAATAGTAGTAGTAGCAGTAGTACCAGTAGTAGCAGTGGCAGTAGTAGTAGTACTAGTAGCAGCATTAGTAGTAGTAGGAGTGATACTACTAGTAGTAGTGGTAATAATAGTTGTTTTAATAGTACTACTAGTAGAAGCAGTATTCATAATGTAGTAGTTGTAGCAGTCATCATAGTAGTAGAAGCAGCAATAGTAGTTGTAGCAGCAATAGTACTTGTAGTAGTAGTAGTAGTAGTATTCCTACTACTACTCATGCTGTTGCTACTACTACTACTGCTACCCCTACAGCTGGTCCTACTACTCTTGCAACTATTATTCTACAGTTATAACTTCTAATGCTACTACTACGCCTACTCCAACTCCAACTGTGACAACTGCTCCTACTACCACAACCACTACTACTACTACTACTACTACTAATACTACTACTACCACTACTACTACCACCAC
This sequence comes from Trichopus zeylanicus subsp. travancoricus, assembly GCA_005019695.1. Taxonomy (NCBI): domain Eukaryota; kingdom Viridiplantae; phylum Streptophyta; class Magnoliopsida; order Dioscoreales; family Dioscoreaceae; genus Trichopus; species Trichopus zeylanicus. The sequence goes on along the minus strand of RXID01015817.1, from coordinate 1,450 downwards.
CACCACTCCTACTACTACTACTATTTCTAATACTACTAATAGTACTAGTACCACTACTGATACTACTTCTACTACTACTAGTTGAACTAATTCTATCGCCACTACTTTAACTACTGCAACAACTACCACTGCAACTACTACTACTATTACTACTACTACTACTACTACTACTACTACTACTACTACTGTCACAAATACGACAACTATTACTTCTACTCCCACTCCAACTCCTACTCCAACTTCTACCCCTATTGCTACTACTGCTGCTACTGCTACTATGACAACTACTCCTGCTAGCCCCACCACTACTATAACCAATATTGCTACTACTACTACTATTACTGCTACTGTTACTAGTACTAATACTACTACTAATCCAAATACTCCAACAACAACTGCTACTACTACTACTATTACTACAACAATGATAACAACAATTACTACTACTACAACAATAACTACTACTACTACTACAACAACAACTACTACTACTACTTCTACTCTGCTACTACTATTGCTACTACTACTATGACAATTACTTCTACTACTATTACTACTACTACTACTATTACTACTACTACTCTACTACTTCTACTCCTACTCCTACTACTAAGACTATTACAATTACTACAATTAATACTACCATTAGTACTAGTGCTGCTATTACAGCTACAACTGCTACTACTACTACAACTATTGCTATTAATATGACTATTACTACTACAACAACTACTACTCCTACTACAACTAGTATGACTACTACTACTTCTACTTCTACTACTCCTACTATTGCTACTACAACTACTAATTCTACTACTAAGACTTCTATTACATTACTGCTAGTACAACTGCTACTTCTTCCACTACTGCTGCTTCTACTAGTACTATGAATACTACTACAACTGTTACTTCTACCACTACTGCTGCTGCTACTATAGCAACTGCTACTACTGTTGCTGTTGTTGCTGCTGCTACTACTACTACTACTATTTCTACTCCTGCTCCTACTACTACCAGTAGTACAGCTACAATTACTTCTACAATGTCTGCTACTACTGCTACTAGTGCTATTACTATAGCTCTTAATACTACTACTACTACTACTACTACACTACTACTACTACTACTACAACAACTACTCATAATACTAATCCGACAACAACAACAACAATAACTGCTGCTACTACTACTACAACTTCTACTACTACTATTACTACTACAACTACTACTACTACTACTACAACAACTACAACTACAACTACAACTACTAGCATTATTGCTGCTGATGCTGCTCCTACCACTACTACTAATACTACTACTACTATTACTACGACGACTACTAGTACTACTATTACTACTACTACTTGCACATTGTTACTACTACTACTAGTCCTACTATGGGTACTACTACAACTAACACTAACACTACTACTACCACCACCACCACCAC